>VOQJ01015970.1:45311-63336 GCA_015052665.1 Apistogramma diplotaenia | reverse complement strand
CCAGAGTGGAACAGAGTCCATCCCCTCTCCAGGAGACTGGTTCCAGAGCCCAGGCCATGTGTTGAGGTGAGCCCGACTATATCTAACTGGTACCTCTCAACCTCACGCACTAGCTCAGGCTCCTTCCCCACCAGAGAGGAAGTTCCATGTCCCAACTGCCAGTCTCGATAGCCGGGGATCAGTCCGCCAGGGCCTCTGCCTTTGGCCACCGCCAAACACACACTGCACCCGATCCCTACGACCCCTCCTGCGGGTGGTGGGCCTACAGGAGAGCTGTAGCAAAACAGTTTTTGTTAAATAAATAATGGACCTGAGGTCAGTTCTGCCCCGGGGGTCTGCAGCTGTCTCAGTAACTCACACACAGCTCCATCAGTAAACTCAGCCTGAGCTGGTTCTCCACATTTCTATTTTCAGTTTCTGTCCATCAGACTGCAGCTGAGTAATTAGATTTTATAATTGTAAAATTGAGATTTAGCTTCATCTGATGCAAATTTAAGTTATGTAAATGATGAGAGCAGACATTAAAAAAATTATATATTTTATAACAAACTTTTCTTTTTTCTATAATGATGAGAGTGGGTCAAGCTAATTAAAGTGACTCGTCATGCTTCACACTGACACTTATATTCCTCGATCCATCGGATTAAAATGGAAGCTCAGCTTTTTATTTACCTGTTGTCATGGTGCATCCTGGTATCGGAGCTCCATTGATGATGGTTTTCTGTCCTTACTTGGGCACATGTTAACTCAAGGTACACATACTCAAGAGTTGATTGAACTGATCAGCTGTTCTGGAGCTGACGATCATAGAGTTGGTCAACTCAGAGTATGCATTTAAACTCGTTTTATTGAACATGCTTCTTGATATAAGACCACGACATATTGTAAACATACCTTCAGCAGAGTGAGATAAAATAGACACACACACAGGATTTGGTCAGGAAAAGATGTCTTTATTTAGCCAGGATACATACTCTTATTATATTCGATTACTAGTAAGATAGAAAAAAACACAGTAGCTTTTCAAAATAAAAGCAAGGTCCATTTAATTAATAATATTTATTTATAGCTTTAAAACACACTTCAATAAATATTTTTTCTTCTTTTGGTATTTTTTTTTCTTCTGTCAGTTTTACAAAAACATACATTCGACTGTGAGAACACTTGAGGGAACAACACTGGATTAAAAGGTCAGTGGCGCGGACACAGGCCAACACAAACATCGTAGATGCCACAGATAATAGCCTACAGAACCTAAAACACCTTTACATGTTTCCAAGTGTTTTACATGTTTGTCTAAGTCACTACAGCAAGTATTAACAACTCTCCAATTACTCACATGAATGTTAAGCACTATTTGACCACTGGTAGCATCACACACACTGAAGAGTACTGAGAGGGTTAGCTCTAAGTTAAGACACGTGGATTAACAGATACATTGCAGTCAGAAGTAGCACCCAGATCTTTCACATGGATAGCCTACCACTCCCACGCTTCAAACTCACAATTGACAGGTGAATTTTGGCTTATTTCAAACTTGCATATTTCCCATTATTGTTTTTCAATCCGACAGAACCCAAATAACTCATGTAAGAACACGTTTTTGTTTGTTTTTTTGTTCTTGCTGTTTTCTACAATTCTACAAGGATTAGGGAGCAGCAGTGGGTTGCAATGCACTGAATGTAAAGCACTGTACTGGTTGGCTGACTGCAGTGCCTTTGGCAGAGGTAAACACTTATGTTTTAATACTGCAAAATGGACACTGGCCATCATCACGTGATGAGAGGACAAAACGTACGATTGGCTGAATCCTGTTTTGTTGTTGTTGTTAGGATAATGCCACTCTTTCTGCAAGTTGAATTCAGTAACCTTTATGATTACCCTTATCCCTTTCTTGAAACATACTACAGTGAACGACATCCTCAGCTTTATTAACTTTACAGTTTTGTGATCATTGTGCGCAACAAAAAGCATGATTTAGGTTGAAGGTACTCTTTGCAATTACCCTCTGCAACATGCACTTCCAACTTTCACCAGCAGTGGGTGCCATTTTACCAGTGGATGTTTTCATATTTTTGGATTTGCACTGTTGTACTTTTAACTTATATTTCATTTTGGCCATAAGCCTACTTTCATCAAGCGGTTTTGCCTTTTCCAGATTGCCGTAAATAAGAAATAAGAAGTTAATGACTTCCTGGTTAAATAAAGATCACATCAACTTCTTGTTGTGGTACAATGTCATGTTTACACAAATCTTAACATCAGATGATACCTCTTTTAGATGTTTTGGCCATAAATTTGTTTCTGTTGACAGCTTTAGTTAGTTTTTGGTTCACTGAAAACATTTTTGAACACAATAAATTTTACAATAAGCACCTTCGACCAAAAAGAACAGGTTTTGTGAGAAAGCCATGTGCTACTAAAGTCCCATGATCCACTTGATTTTTACACTATTTTGTATTGGTGAGCTCAACAAATGTTAATCATAAGTGTACATAGTGAAAATGATGTCAGTTTGGCAGCTTCCTGCACAAAAATGGCCTTGTACAGGGAACTTTATTATTCTGTTATGGGAAATATTGCTATTTTTATGTCTACATGCATCAGTAGAATAATATTACTGAAAAAATAAGAATAAACCTGAGCAAGATGTTCACTGAAATGATAACCTGCAAGCTGACTTTCATACCAAACAGATACTAAATGAAAGCAATAGCTGCCTGGAAGGTATTAAAGGACATTCATTTGATAAACTCTAATGTGTTTTGCTGTTGCAGGTGTATTGTATATGTAAGTGGGTTAAATCAAGAAAAAACACATATCTGGTTCATTTAATTCATCCAGCTACACATTTGGGCTCAGGTGCAGTTTCCTGACACACCGCAGAGGTTCAATTCCACAAGAAAAAAAATCAAGCAGCCAATTACTTGGTTATTACATACTGACTTTGTTTTATGCAACTCAGTGACCACTGTCTGTTAACACAGCACAGGGCTCATTAAGTCACATGAAAAGTTTGATCATTTTCACAAATTATATTGGTATATTCTGCCAAGCAAGCATTTGATCCTGAAACAGTAAATAACAATAAAGGTGCTATACTAAAATAAACTTCCCTAAATTTATCCCAGCTCCAAATCCATAAAACTAGGAGCATATTAGAAAACATCCAGGGTCTGTTGCTCTCTTTGCTGCTGAAGACTTTAGCATCATCGTGCCAACATCCTTCACACAAAAAGTTGACTGTCTGTGAATCTGGTAATGGATTTAATAAGATCTGCAAAAAGATTTTTTTAAAAAAGATCTTCAAATGACAGTTTGATTCAAAAACAACACAGGCGCTGCAAGGTGAATCTTGCAACTAATGATGCATCTATAATAAGAAATTGGACAGAAATTGTTAGAACAAAACTACAGAGTAAAACTGGATATAAGCAGGGCAGCTACTCAGCCAAAGTATCAGCAGAAATGACCAAAGGCAGCGTCAGAAGAAGAACCTCATTAGAGTCGTGGAGGTGGAAATAATCTTGTTTGGGATTGCTTCATTAGCTCAGGAACTGGATAAGTAGCAGACCGATTCAATGTTTTCAAGGCCTTTTTGACCAAGATGATGGAAGGAAATGTTGCAGGAAATTCACTGGGGAATGGATAAGAAAGAAGGAATGGAGGGCTAAGCAATGGGCTAGTAGTTAAAAGGAGGTAATAAAGTGCTTTGTGCACAGTTAAAGCAGTGCCAGTCCATTTACTGTACCATTAACTTCAGATGCCAAAGTGTATCTACTTTTTCCAAAGAATTACATTTGCTGATGTTTTTGTTAAATAAAAAAAACCCTTCATTTTCACTGTGGAATAATTCAAGTCCTCTGTGATAGGCAGTAACATCAGCTGTGCACAAACACTTGGCCCAACAGCTACACAGGTTATGAAATCTTGTGTTCATCATTATACCCTGTCTGTAGGCATTGTTTCAAAGAGCATCAAGAGTTTACTTGACCAAATGTATTTTTTTAAAAAACCCAACAATTTCAATGTAAATATTTTATCACATGGTAATGTATTCCAATGATAAGCTTAACATAGCCAGAAAAACCCAAACCCCTGAAACCTGACTTCTAAGCAGGTAAACTCAGCAACCTGCTTTACTGCAGCTCCTTTTGCACAGCTGTTTTCTTTGTGTCAGCAGGCACATAAACAGCAACACAGAAATCTAGTACTCTGGTTTGTTTCACTGCAGCTCATGGACCATGAGCAAGAGCATGGACTTCCTGCAGTCCTGGACGGGTATAGGAGGTCAATGCCTCCTATGACTTTATGAAAGCATTTAGAAACTTGCCTCTTGGGGGCAGTGATTCTCCACAGAGAACCTGAATCAGCAGTGACTGAGAAACAGTTTGCATCATCGGGTCAGGAATTAGGGCACCGTGGTATGGTGACAAACATAAGCACTCCAGCATAAACTCACATCTTGAAATCTCCAGTGAGTCAGAGTGTTATTAATAGACCCAAACAGCAGGCGCTGTCACCGTGTTTACTGCTCACAGCCAATTATGAAGCTCTGCAGGTGTGCCCACCCAACCACACATGCAACCAATATCAGCCACTTCTTCTATTCTGCAACCTTTGCTCTCTCTCCCCATTATTTGTTTTCTACTTTGTGAAGCCTTTTCACGAGCACAGGGACACACACACGCACACACATACAGAAATACATGGAAATGTTATTAGGTCAGCTTCCTCCTGTGGCTATGACTCAGTATACCAGCTCTGTCACTGCCCCCCTGGAGTCTCTGGGAGAGCAGCAGGAACAAGAGGATGGAGAGAAGTAGGGGGTAAGAAAGAGGTTATTACAAAGCGTGGTGGACTCATTCAGAACATACAGTAGCCTTGCACATACACTTACACATACTGTATGGCTAAATGAGTTAGTTAACCCTGTGTTTCTCATTATGTCCTGTCTACTCTAAAAATGCCAACTGCTGTCAAGCTTCAACATTTAGCCATGTTCAACCTACCTGCTTTCCTGAAAGGCCAAAATAAACATTCAAAATGTCTTCTAGTTTTAAGTTGCCTCCTTTCACCTTCTAATACTGTTGGATTACGATCACAAGTCAATCCAGCAGAACTAATCTCTAATTTCTATTTTTATCACAAACAAAATTAAGAAAACAGTTCTGTTGAAGGGTACCTATCATGTTTCTCTGACTTACACATTATATATATATAAACATATATAATATGGTCATCTGAGCTACAGAAGCCACGCCCACCTGTTGCTCAAATCTGCAAGGCCAGCTGATCAGAAGAAAGTGAAACAGCTCGTTTCAGAGAGAGGATGAACTGAAGGGCTGCAACAAGGTTCATTAAAAGAAAAATACGGATTCTTTTGAAGTTTAACTCATGTAAAGCCACTCTAGCAGAGTTCTAGAACTAAAAACGTGGAGCTGGAAGTCAGCATTACCAGGTCCACTTTAAGACATGTACCCTTATTAGAAGAAGCTTGAGTTGAGGGCATTTGGAATCATGTCAGGTTGGTCCCATGTCCTTCTTAGCCTCACCTCTGTGGAGTTTGGTTAACAAGAACAAGTAGCAGGTGTTTCTCTGTGTTGGAGAAGCACACACTAATGCTCAAAGACACAGAAGAATTCCATCACTGAGTCAACTATGAGCAGACCCTGCCACACACTACATTTGTGTAGTTGAGTCTTTTTATAACTTAGTTGTGGAATTAATTCTGTTGTCAAGTTGTACAGTCTCCGTGTATTATTGTAATTTAAAACTATTATTGCTACATCTTTACAGTAGACTCCATGAACACTGCAGGAACAGACTCTGAGCTTTCATTACACCACATGTCAGTATAGCGAGGTGGTAACAAGATCCGCCTACGACTACAGCAGACACGTAGTACTACAGTATCAACACATATACACATCCTCTCTAATTACCACACCATCCCCTCTCCAGACAGATCTGACAGTCCCACAGGCCGTGATGTGGCGATAACAAGAACCTGTGTGTGAGTGTCGGGTGTCTTCTTTGCACAAATACAGAAGTCAGAGGGGGAAATGTGTGAGAGCGCTCAGAGTTACAAGGGCTTCTGGTAAGTGCATTAATCCTCAAACAGGCCTGATAAGGTCTACAGAGCTTAGAGATTGGAGTCTGGAAAGAAGCGATAGATAAATCACACAAATGGTTGGATGGATTTGACCTGCAACCTTTCCAAACTCCCAAACCTCATTAATAACTCCTCATATATGAGATAAGGTCCTTTATCTCCTTCTGAAACTCATTTTGTTCAAAAGCTTTAAAGAAATTTGCAGGCGCCGCTATACTTTTTTTTTTTTAGGACCGAGAACAAGCCAGAAAAGGGAAACTTCAACCATTCAGGCGAAGGATGAAGGTTATTGATCACATCAGTAACCGTCAGTCATGTTAGTATACACTGTGGTCATCCTAACAGGAATAAACTTCTAGTTTTTAATAATAAGCAACTGCAAACTTTTCTGCAGATGTATCTAAAAGTACCATCGATTTATGTGACATAAAAACACTACAAGTCTAGGCTAATCAAATCAGTGACTCTCCACCTGTGAGGTTTGCTCAACCCGTTATTGCACCTTTCCACCATCCGCAATTACGTCGCCTTCCCAAGGGATAAGCCGATGTAACGGCTCTACAATCAGATCTACATTCATTCCTCAAGTTCCCCTCTCAAACGAAACACCAGGAATGTGACCGTAACCATCAGCGGCCCTACTGTCACAAACTGCTAATAAGGTGTCTTCCTCTCTAGTGAGGAAACAACTGCTGATTTTAAATGCTGAATTACACTCAGAATATTAAGCAGGAGCCAAAAAAGTTCCCATGTGGAGTGTCTTTTCTTCCAACGTAGACATTCATGAGCCTCTCTGTGGGCTGGAACTTCAGAACTCACCATAAGGCTTTAGTCTAGATACTTACTGCGCTGTATAAAGGAATGCACTCAACCAGAAACAAAATCCTCCTGTCTAATCTTTTGCTTTTCACACCTAGGTTTTTCATTTTTTCTGTCTTCTCCTCATCTCTGCTGTACTCTATAATTACTCTTTCCACTCCCCTTTCATCTTTGGCAGTGTGTTAAACCCAGGGTGTGTGTGTGGGGGGGGCAGGTGCGTGTCAGATTCGTCCATTGCCGTGTGTGCTGCTTCGACGGCCAGACAGAGGGTGGGAGGAGTAGTGCAGCTCAGCTGTGGAGAAATTGGAGGATGAGGAATTGGAGGTAGAGGAGGAGGAGGTGAGTCCACAGGCTTCACAGGCCAGAGCCAGCTGTCGCAGAGCATCCAGGGAATCCATCTTTGCCCCTCGTAACAGGTCGCTCTGTCCCTGCAGCACAAAGAAAGGCGTGAGTCGGACTCATACCTGCGAAGTAATGAACTTCAATTAAAGCAAAAGGTGGCATTTAAATCTGTTTTACTGTTATCTGGGAAGTATGTGTGCAGGAGGTGGTTTGAGAATTCTTCTTGTATTTAAGAATCTGTGTTTATTCTTGGACTCTGCTAGTGTGGCTCTGCATGATTCCCAGGTTAAAAGAAATCCTTATGTGACTTGAACTGGGCAGTGGTGTGGTCACTCAGTTCAGGTCTATCTGAAACAAGCTGATAGAGTAGAGTAAAAATAGGATAGCTGCCTCCTCACAACCAGGAATAGTTGCTAGTTGCCCAAGGTTGTGTTAAATGTTTCGTATTTGACGACCTAGCATAATGGCACTTGGACATGCCCTCAACTGCACGCTCAAGCTCTACAGTAGGACCACCTTTGGTCGCAAAGCGATTGCACGCGTTGCATGGCAACTCAGAGTGACTGCAGTCAGTCTCAGACAGACTGATGGAAGTCTGCAAATAACTGTTATGTAATCTATAAAAGCAGAGAGATCAACCTGAGTCTGCACTGATGGGCATAATTGCATTTCTTTGCAATAGGGGACTCGACTTTATATTCTGGTTAGATTATTATATAAAAGCACGGTGCTTATGTATGTCATTTTTCTAACATGATGATGCAGAAGAAGTTGTGACTTTCCTTGATTAAGTCTGCCATACAAAAATGTGACTTTTCATATGATTATGAGATTTTCTCGTACCTTGAGTACAGTAATGTTCCAGGTGAAACTCTCCACAGCTTTGTTAAGCTTGCGACCCTTTAGTCCTTCCTTCTCTCCAAGCCGGGAGAGATCCTCATGGAAGTCCATTCCTGTGAAACACAAAACCAGGAGCTTTGCATCAGTTCAGAGGCATACGGTAGGATCTCAGGAATCAACCAATCAAATTCAGGTGATGTCAGATGTCAGTCATGAAGATGATTTCCCTCAGCTGTCTTTAGACTCATATCAAATGTCTAGGGGCCAGTTTCAGTGATGAGTGTGCTGTCATATACTGACATATTTACGTCAAAGCAAAGTACCCTCCTTCATGACACTAACATTGACAGATAAAGGTCAGGAATCATCCATGGCTCCAGGAGGGTGTAAAAATACACTGGATTGCCTTTTCTTTTCACTGTGAAGGACACAAAGCTGCCATGCCCTTTGGTAAATCCAATACAAATATAAGAACATTTCAAACAGAGACATACTTCCATAGATACGTGTCTGTCTTTGGTTCTTTCTAATCAGACATCCACACAGAGAGTGCTGCGATCACCACATGCTGTTTACTGACAGACTCATTCTCTGAGGAGTCACCCTCATTAAGCTCTTCTGTTAGATGTTTCAGTCAGACTTGTTCATTTGATGATTTGTTAGAGTTTGGGCATATCCCGTGCTACAGATGTTTTATTTATGAGAGCTCATCAAAACTACACTAACATCCGCCCATACAGCCTTTCATCCATCTCTTTACCTTCCCTCTGCACCTGAGCCATCCTCTCCTGCACTCCATCTGCATTCTCGATCAGCTGTTTCTGGGCGGCAATCATCTGAACAAATAGAACAACAATTTCTGTGTTCAAACTTGCAGAGATCAAATATGTAGAAGGAATTACCCTGTGTGGGCAAAAGTAATAAACTTCATTTCTACAGCAGCTTTTTAAACCAAAGTAACAGGATGCATCACAAAACAAAACAAAAAAAAATAGCAGCATTGATGTTTTCAAAAATACATTAAATTATTAATAATCATAATAAATAACAATAATATAAAACAAAATACAAAGAAGACTAGAATAAACACTTAAGAAGATATTAAAATATTATTATAGTTTATGTATATTATAAAATATTATACAAAAGCCAATCTGTACAGATGGATGCAGTGACCTTTATAATGTTTGTGACAAAGTCAGCAGAAAGTCTGCACTTCATTCACCACATGAGGCCTGCCCCCTTTTTATTTCATGACAAATGAGACACATACAATATCTGATGTTCATTTTTTATAGCTTTTAATTTATTTTAATGTCATTTTAAATATGAGCTCCAAAGTTAGTATGCGAGGCAGGTAAAAACCCAAATAAACCATTAAAAACGTTAGAAGTGTCCAAATCAACAGTGAATTGATAAAAAGAATGAATGCATTAACAGCTCAGCAACACCAAAAGGCCTGAAAGAGCACAGAAGACTAAAGTACATGATGACAGAATTATTTCCATGGTTAAGAAAAACCATGTACCAGAATGATAAGAAGAGAAAAGCATGGGGGAGGTAAGAAACAACTCATGACTCAAAGCATGCCACACCATCTGTCTAACATGGTGGAGGTAATGTGATGGCACTAGTGTTTATTGATGATGTGACTGCTGATAGAAGCAGCAGGAATGATTGTGAAGTGTGCAGGCTGTACTCTCTGCTCAGATTCTGCCAAATGCTGCTAAACTGGTCAGAAATGGAAATGAATAATGACCCAAAGCAAAATGCAAAAGCCACCTGAGAGTTTCTCAAGGTGAAGAAATGGGATATTCTGCAATGGCCAAGACAGTTGTCTGATCCCAAACACAACATGCTTTTCTATAATTAAATACAAAGCTGAATGCAGAAAGACCCAAAAATAAGCAGCAACTGAAGGTGGCTGCAGTAAAGATCTAGTGGAGCAACTCAAGTGAGGAAACTGAATTTGATGACATCCACGAGTTGTAGACATCAGGCAGACAAAGTTTTATTATTCAGTTATTAGAATTAAAGTTGAAAGTCTGCATATCAGTCACACATTGATTCACAGTGGTGGTGCAAAAAACTTTGTAGCTTTCTCCCAAACATCACTGAGGGCACTGTAAAAGGTTTTTTTTTAACTCTTCCCCCCAGACGCCTACTAGTGGTAACCTTTGTTTTTCATTTCTGAACTGATGGTTTCTGTCATATTTCAGGCCCGTTTCCAGGAATGAAAATACTGTAGCTTGATGTGCATCAAAAGTTAGTGAAGGTCTCTGCTTATACACCTTACTAGGGCTACCCTTGGAAAAACCTGAAACCTGTTCAAAAGATTGTCAAACCATGTCTTTATTGATATATATTGAGGTGTCAAAACTCATAATTAATGGTACAGAGGAGGTTGTCAAATTTCATCTTTATGGGCGAAGGAGTTAAGATGAGGAATGTTTGTTCCGCAGTGCTGGGGATAAAACAGTGAATGCACGCTCTGCCTTTGCTTTATATCTGGGCTGTGAAACCCTTAACAATAATTGATTCTGGAAGCAGTAAATGTTTATGGATTCTGTAACTGAAAGAAAGCCAGGGTCTTTCTGCAAGTGCTTGTGAGTAGCCTTGCTGTCATGTTTTGTACTTACTGCAGATTTGTAATCATCTAACTGAGTGGAAATGAGGATGTGGATAAAGTGTTCAGCTATATCATTCAGAAGTACTGGTTTGATCTCTGCAGAGAGCAAGACTGGACTAAACTTTGGAGTGTTGGTTGAAATTGATGATGTCCACCTTTTTAGCAGATTGCTTTGAGTCAGTTATTATGTTGTCCAAGGTCGATGCCACTAGGAATATGATCAGGACCAATAACAAGGACATCAGCTTTCCTGGAGTTCGGGTGGAAGGAGAAAAATGGCAGTAAGACCAGAATACAGATTTTTGTGTTATTCTGGACTAAATGAGACATGATGGGATAAGTGAGTGAAGTCAGTGCACTTCTTTCTGGGCCAACCTCATTGCTAAGTCTTTTGAGGAGAATTGTATCATCAGTTGTGCTGCAGCGAAGTCTCATAAAATAAGAACAGTAAAATTACCAGTCTATACACATTAAAATGTCTTTAATAACACTAACACAGTTTCTGTACTCTGTACAGCTCATTCATTAGAAGTGTCTGTGGCTCAGGAGCTAGAGCAGGTCATCGACTAAGTAAAGGCTGGTGGTTTGATACCTGGCAGCCCCAGTCTGCATGCCACAGTCTGAGACTTGGACAGATAAAACTGGGCAAGCTTTTGAACCCCGACCTGCTCACAATGTATTGATCAGTGTTAGATATACTGTAAATCTATAAATCTAGAGTAGAAAAGCGCTGTATAAGAACTACTCCATTTACCGTTTATTAATTTACGGATCCATGGGGTTATAATTTCAAAAGTCTGACGACTCTAGGTGGAATCTTAGAAATGTCTCAGTCTTCGACAGAGCTGGCACAAACAGTGCCTGGGACAGGGTTTTCTAGGATGTTGGTGTTAAAGAGAATGCTCAGTTTGTATTTACAGTGGTAACCATCTATGAAAAGTACACGTCTCTCAGTCTTAATGAGATTGTTCAGTGAAAGCACCAGCACATAAAACTAATGGTCTTTAGATTTCTTCCATCAGTGTTCTGACCTTCGACTTTCTCTTTTCAGGATTTTATCCATCCAGGGCCTTGTGTTCAAAGGATGACATGGCCAAGCTTTTACATGTGCCACTGAAAGGATTGACCATATCATGAAGGTTGTTGCACCCTGCCTTTGTTGTTGCAGCTTGAAATAAGCATCTAAGAGTACTAAAGGTGGTAACAAAATCTGCAGCTGAGTTGCTGTTAAGAATCTGCATGGACACCATTGGCTTAAAGGTTTCCTTGAAATCATATTATGAAACAGAGGGATCTTACTAAGCATCCTACAATGTCCCATGCTGTATCCCAGTTTTAATCTGGAGCTGCAAAACAGATGGAAGAGAAGCACTGGGCTACCTACACATTGCAACTACAGGAGCTGTTCAACCATGAAAACCCAGTTTTTGCACCTCATGTACTCAGTGACCCCACTCTCTTACTTTGTGTGCTCTGCCACTCACTGCCACTTTATGGCTGAGTTGCTGTGGTTCCTAAATGCTTCCACTTTGCAGTAACACCACTTACAGTTTATCAAGGACTATCTAAAAGGGAAGAAATTTCATGAACTGACCTGCTGCAGTGATAGCATCCTATTTCAGTGCCACACAATTCAGTGAGCTCTTTGGGGAAAAAAAAAACATTCTTCCACAAATGTTTTGGAAAGCAGACTGCATGGCTCAGTGTAGGATTTTATACACCTGTGCCAAAGGGACTAAAAACACCTGAATTCAAAGATTAATGGGCGTGGCCTGATATTTTTTCATACAGATTCAGGAGCAGCTCCCAGGATCTAAACATTACCTGATTTAAATTTGATCATTCCAGATCATCTCTGCATCCATCTCAGGGCAACTTTCAATTTAGCTGCTACTTTTAAATCACTTCTGGAAGTCCTATTTGACCACTAGCTCTGTGCACTATGCGCTCTGTGATTTCACTACAAATTAGTGCAGACAGAAAAAAATAAATGTCTCTTTTAAAACAACCTAACCTATCTAACCTTTTTACGTATGAAGGATCATTGCTGGTGTTGAGAGCTGTGCACACACCCTGCAGTTTTCAGCTGTTTTTACCCAAATAAGGTCTAGAGATGCAGTGAAAGATGAGGGGAGATCAGTTTTATATAGACAGGCAACAGCATTATTAATATTATTTAATCCCTGGTCGTCAGAGGCCTTTCTGTGTGGTGTTTGATGTTCTTCCAGCAGCAGGGTAGGCGTCCTCTGGCTTCCTCCTACATTCCTAGACAGAGGAGGAAGTAGCTAATAGGATCTATTTTGACCTGGCTAAGTCACCACGATGACACATAACCTGGTTGGGAGCAGGTTATAATCAGAGTTCTTACTCAAAACGTTTTCACTGATTCTTTTATTTACAGCATGTCTTAAATGTAGGGCACTCTCTGCTGGAGGAATATGTTTTCCATGTGAAAATTAATAAACAGTATCTTTAAAAAAAACACAAAATGAAGCACAAACTGTGGGTCGCATTGTCACGGGAATTTGCATGTATTGATTTGCTGATGCAGAAAATATATAAATGTTTTTATATTTGACTCTAATCTCTTGTGGGTTTTGCACTGGGGGAACTGCGGCTGCTAAAGCACAGATTAGAAAATTATCCATTGCAAAGAATAACTATTCAATCAACAAAATGAATTTCACCCTGGCAACAAACTAAAGCAATTGCCACATCTCATTTATTAGGCTATGTGGCAGTAACCTGTGACGTTTAAATACATCACGTTTAACTTTCTGTGCTCTGCTGTACAGCTGCTATGCTAAAAACAAACAGCAGGACTGAAACCACACTCATCATTAAAAGCATTAAAAGGCTTATTTTATTGTTCTGTGTGCTACAGTAAATCCCAAGATTAATGATTATTTGCAGCAGTGCTACTGTACATATTACTGTTATTTTTTATGTTCTTTATAGCTTTTTATCATTTTATTTATCATCGTCATCTGACAATGTCTCTGATTGGAGTAAGCTGCCCTCGTTTGGTGTTCTTATGAGGAGTTTTTGTTGAAATCTGATGCTTCGCCAGCCATCATACGTGAGTGGAAAGGCTAGATGGCTATTACACCAGCTACAGCCTCAGTCTCTCAGTCCCAGAGGCCATTCAGTGACTGCCAGGTAACCCCCAGGTAACCCCCAGCCGTCATTTAACATTTGCTGGGGATCACGATTTGGAGTCGCCAGGGCATTGCCGACCAGTCTCTAAGCTTAATCTGATTCATTCTACTATTTCAAACAGTGATTTACGCCTTCAGTAAATCCTGTAATGGCACATAGTAAATATTATACATAATATCTACAGTGACAGCCAACATGGGGCGGGTTTATTGCAACTAATTAAGCTACGCTTCTGGCATTGGTTACTGTACTTGTCCCATTCCAGTTGACTCTCGTCACTATCCATTTACACAGGTCCCTCAGTGTACTGTATGTACTATTTCCAGTGTTCTGCTGGAACACATTGGGTCCTGGTATTCCTGTGGATGACACGTACCACCCACTTAAACAACACTGCAGACCATGCAGCTTGCATTTACACATCCCAGTTCTGCAACCTGGAAACGCACTGACATCACTGCAGTCCCTAAATAGTGAAGAATAAGTTCAGTTAATTGTAGGGGAAAGAGCTGTAACCGTTGTTTCTCATTTTAATTAGTCAAGTGTAAGCTTCTCTTAAATCAGTGATAGAAATAAAATGAAGAAAAGGCCTGAATATAGGAGGAGAAAGGGAGGTTACTGAGTAGTGACTAAGCCCTGTGCGTGCGTGCGTGCGTGCGTGCGTGCGTGCGTGAGTGAGTGAGTGAGTGAGTGAGTGAGTGCGTGCGTGCGTGCGTGCGTGCGCACATGCTCAGAAAGGCTGAAGAGGTGTGATATTTGATTGGAGCTCACACTGACTATGCCATCATGATGCTGACCTGCTGGGCTTGCATTTGCCAGGTTCTGCTGCAAACATCATCAACTGCACTGACATCCACAAACAAGCACTCTGTTCTGAAATGTGTGTAGGAGTAAACAGCTGAGCACTGAAACAGGTGGGAAAGTCTCGTCCTGATCTGATGCAAGAGCAGACTGAGTAGGAGGTGTGTGTGTGTGTGTGTGTGTGCGTGTGTGTGTGTGTGTGTGTGTGTGTGTGTGTGTGTGTGTGTGTGTGTGCGTGCTTGCTTGCTTGAGATGGTGTGTGGGTGACTGTTTCATGTCACCACAGAGTTTCTGCATATTTAATGCCTACAGACAGTGTAAATGTACATAAGCAGGGGTGTCCACACTGAGTAATGCAGTGTTAGGAATCTGAAAACCAATTAGCAAACAGTGGAAAACCTTCTGATGCTCAAATTTTCAGCCAAAGGAGATAAATTCCTCTTATAAACAATTAGTCTATTAAATTAATGATTTGATTAGCTAAAGTACTTCTTCTGATTGGTGGAAGTGATAGTTTTGGGGGGGAAATTAACATTTAACCTCAAAGAGAGCTTTATTTGGGACTGACTGAGGAAGAAGCCAACCTGGAAGGTAATTCACCACTGGACTCTAGCCCCAGTGTACTGGCTTTAAGTGAAAATGTGAGCTACACTTCTACAACTAAATCCATCTCAAAAGCATATCACAATGTGATTGGCCAGTTCTAATCCTTTTCCTAAAGCAACATTAATTATGATGTAGCACGCAGCAATATTTGCTTGTGCAGGAATATTTGCAGTTCTCCAATAATCATAGAAGCTTCACAGCTTCATGTCTGGGCTGCGATTTCACTTCATACTTCTGCTTTCCTTTGAAAGGGATGAAGGACAAAAAACTGTGAAAAGATTACATCACAGCTTTCACCAGACCAGCATGCTTGAACTTGGCATCAGCAGCTGCATGCAGGCATCACAGTACAGACAGATGAAAACAAATATTCTGGATATTTGCTTGGTGTTTTTGGTCTTGTGTTGGAATTGTTGCGCCCTTATTTTACAGAACAGTAATGAGCACAAGGCAGGGATATATACATCTTTCTTTTAATAATGAAGCAAGGAGTTTATTCAGGTAGCTTTACAAATGAATTGTCTTTGTCTTACTGACCGTTTCATAAGCAGCGAGCAGTTTGCGAGTTGGTTCTGAAAGGCTGGCCAGGGGCTCCAGACATGGATAGCCATCCTTCAGAACCATGGTGGCCCCCATAGTGCCCTCAGGACTTTGCAGCCTCGTGGCCAGGGTCTGGATGCACTGCTTCAGTTTGGCCACAGTGGGGAGCCCACACTGCTCTTTGAAACTGGTTGTGGTGCTCTGAAAATGGTGTGAAGGCAAACAGACAGAGAGGAGAGGGAAAACTGTGTTAGATCCAATGTACAGTTCCGGCTGTAAAATTAAGCTGGAAAAAGCCAAAAATGATGACACGCCCCACTCACTTCCCCCTTTATTTCCTGTCATCCGCTTTTTCCCTTGTGAATTAAATCAATATGGCAGTCACTGCTGCCTTTAATCCAGTGAAATCAGCCTTAGCTTAAGCGCATTTGGCAAAAGAGGAGACAATATGGCATAAATCTGGAACAGGACAATCAAAGCTTTTAGAATGTTTTTTTTTTTCAGTCACAGCAGGTGTGTCAGGATGCAGGACTGGATTGGTTCACAGATTTGAGTGTGACAGAAAATAGGAGTCATTTGCTGAACTGCTATTCAGGGTCACTTCATAACAAAGGTAAAGGGTTTACTTCTGCACGCATAAGCACCAGAATATAAAGCCTTTGCTGTCTCACTGAATGCTATTTGCCACTTGGCACATCCCCAACTGGACTAGCAATTATCATGCCCCACCTGTGTGTAAGTGCATCCGCACGTCTGTGCATGTGACAGACACAGAGAAGCATGATGAATAATAACTGTGGCAGATGAGCCCACAGCTGGACTCATGGCAGAGAGACAGAGAAAAGGAGAGAGTTCACAACAGTGGGGGGAAAGGACAATGAGATTGAAGCAGGAAGATTAAAAGCTGTTTCTGAATGAGTAAAGTGTGTGTAGGACTCAGTGTGTGGATGCGTGGGTTTGTGTGGGAGGGTGTGTGATGGACTGACTGGGAGGGATTGGCTGATGAATGAGATGGTAGGAAATTTACTCTCTGCTTTATGCTCAAAAACAATGACATTTCCAAACAGAGAGTGATTTCTGTCATTTAATTCACTAACCTAGACTACATGGACAAAACTGTGTGTCTGCAAAGCAGACATTTTGTCACATCATGGCAGGAAAAACACCCGTGTTATGGTTGCATTAATCTTAAGCATGCTGATTCATTCTCCCCCTGGGCATGTTTTGAAACGGTGGTTGTTCTACTAGGAAACCGAAGCTATTAGAGGCGACTATTTGTTGTGATTTGGCGCTGTATAAATAAAATTGAATTGAATTGAATTGAAATGCCACTGTGACAGAACCTTTTTGTTAGTTCAGGCTGAGTGTTTTGCGATTAGCTTCTTGGTATTTTGAAACCATATAGGGGTTGGATCTAAGCCAATAAATGTATCCTAGCCTGGCATATCCACTTCACTAATAAGGGCCATAATTTGCAAAGCTAATTTCGAGTTGTATTTAATATTCCTTGAAACTAGCGATTAAGACTGTAATATCATCTGGCAAGAATTGATTGTAGGTGACACAGCAAAGTAAACGAGGGGTGTTTGTCCTGAAACTTCTACAGAAGTGGAAGGTTTTTTGTTTGGCTTCACTTTTCATGTCTTTCATATACTGTACAGTCTATGACATCATTCGGAAATGGGTTTCTGTCCATCAGGTAAATTTAATTCTGCTACTACAACATTTATTTCTGTTACCATCTATTCTATATCTCAAACCTGGCTCACAGGTGCCATTTCAAGTCATCTGAACCAGGCAGCTAGTTGAACTGGTAAAGCTGAGGCCTGCTTGGCGCCAAATTTGGCGTATTAAGGTCAACTATGGGAGGGGGGAGAGGTCTTGTCCTGCAGTTGGTGGGCCAGTCACCTGGCCCTGATGGCTGTTTTGGGTGAATGTCCAACCCCTCCTTTTTAATTACATCTTATGTCTCACAACACGTTATATTACACCTTGGGGAGCAGGTGGATGTAAAGTGGTTTGTGGGTGGAGCTGTAGAGGTGACCCCACTTCACTGCTGCCTACTCCTCAATTTTATTTACATCTTAGACATGAGGCCTTGGGGGGGCACTGTGGATGCCAGACATGACAGGCTAAAAAAAAAAAAAAAAAAGGGTCCACTTTTGCCTCTTTTT
>VOQJ01015970.1:25045-36364 GCA_015052665.1 Apistogramma diplotaenia | reverse complement strand
GATGGATGGATGGATGGATGGATGGATGGATGGATGGATGGATGGATGGATGGATGGATGGATGGATGGATGGATGGATGGATGGATGGATGGATATTGTTTATTCATTTTTCAAATTAGAAAATTACCAGAAACACTGGTCCACTCTGGTCAGTGGCATTCCACTGTTGGTAAAAGTCAGTTTACACATTCCTGTAAATGTGCATTTTTGAGCGTGTGTGCAGTCACAACAACCATATATGATCATTCAGTTCAGGAGTAAACAAACTCAAGCAGCACTGTCAAGGCACAGACTCCCTAACAAATATTGAAATTACACTTTGCATATGTTTGGATTTGTGCTGTGTGTTCTGTCAGACATGTTTAATTGAAAAGTCTGTTATGATTGTTCTACAGGCAACAAGGGGGAGTGCAGCAATAAAGATGCTCTTTTATTCCACTCCTTGGTAAGAGCTTCTTCACTGTTAAACACCACAACAAATAAGAAGATGATGATTCATTTAGTTTGGGATTTGCATATATTCATCAGGCTTTCTCCCAATTTAAGAGGTGCATCATTCAAAGGACTATCTGACAAAGCCTTTAGAGAAATCATGGAAGCTTCAGATAATGCAACACAAGGTTCATGCAGCCTAAAGCTCTTTATTTTGGATGTGACCGTCAGTAACTCATTGAAATATTAGTTGCACTTCATTAACTTTTGCCTATATTTCTCTGTAGTTTGTTTTGTCAATTTTGTTGTTCTTGGTTTCTCTACGCTCCTCTTTTCTAACTTATTTCCTCTCAACTCCCAATGAGTCCCTGCCTCAGCCTGGAGTCTTCCTGTTAAAATGGACTCCCGACCATCACCAAACGCCTTGTTATCAGATCGATTGCCTCTCAAATGTTGCCGGGTTTCCAGTACAGTCTAGAACGTCTGACTGATTCCAAATTCATGGCCAAACATGACCATAAACATGGGCAAAATTTTAGTAATTTGAGTAATCCTTGTCTACCTACTGCAAAAGAAGTAGCTACTTAATTGGGTCAAAGACAGGAAGGTTGCCTTAATGTGAATAATTTACAAAAATGTGAGTCTGCGCTCATATGAGGGGGAAGGCTACTGATGGATGAAGCAGCAGAGAACAAGTCACAAGGTCTGGGCTGCCCTTAGGCTTTGACTGCAATGTTATAAAGAATATACAGCACATCCTGCCTGTGTGTGCACTTGTTTAAAAATCTTTGTGGGGACCAATACAGTTTTTAGTCCTGAAGAGCCAGGGTTAAAAAAGAAGAACATTTTATTTTACTGTGAATAAAAAAATAAAAAAACAGCAAGAGAAAAGTTTCTTCAGGCCTTTTCAGACAGAGTAAGGAGGAAACTAATGAGTCAGATTTAACAGTTAAAACTAAGGGCTTTATGATCACCTTGGTCAGAAAGGTGTTGAAATGTGTTTAAACCAAGAGCTCTATAAAATAATGAAATAATTTGTCTAGTGACATCAAGACAGCATTCAGAATTAAATCTCTAAAAACAACAAGTATTAAAAATGAAAATTTTAATGCATTTGCCGTCTTTGCTGTGAGAAAAACCTCCTGAGGAACATTTTCTTTGCGAAATGTAGAACTGCATAGGAGGAGAGCTCAGCTGCACAATGACCCAAACTGTTTCTGAATGCGTCTCTCCTGCTATGATCTGACAGTTACTGTGTCTCAGTGGTGAAAATAAAAGCACAAGTTATAAGCATGGACAAGCGGCACACTATGTGTGTGTGTGTGTGTGTGTGTGTGTGTGTGTGTGTGTGTGTGTGTGTGTGTGTGTGTGTGTGTGTGTGTGTGTGTGTGTGTGTCAAATGATGACTCTAATCCTGTTCACCCTAATCTCAACTTTCTCAGTTTCTCAGTAACATGCCTGTGGCTGAGCAGAACAGCTCATTGACAGATAATTCAATCAGTTACAAACCAAATGCTCTGCTTCAAAGCCAGAAAATATGGCACAGGACATTATGTCAACTCAAGACTCAATATCTGCGCTTGCATTATCCCCACGATGATTGATATTTCTTAAACCAAAGGCTGACACTGCATTCTTTTATATTAAATGCATCCACATAAAATCAGGAGAGTGTTTGAGCATGTGCTGCTCATAATATAAATCTGATGTCATATCTCAGACCTGGAATAAAATAATCTCTAAATGGAATCTACTAAGCTTTTCTTAATTTTGGTTTAAATGTTACAATGTCACTGTCACTGTCACTGTTACGCAGCAGGTTTGTAAGGTCTGCAGGGGTGCATCTGGGCCCATCTTGCCCCTCAGGAGGAAGCTGGCCAATCAGAAGAAGGCATCTTTTAGAGAGCCAGGTCTGTCTGCAGTATGGATCACTGTCAGGTTTAGATAATTTTTAAACATCACTGTTGCTTTACAAAGTTAATGCAAGTTAATCTTTTGCACACTTTACTGTGTTTTAGAGTTTCAGTAACTTTGGCAATATTTTCTAACCAAGTCGTCAATCAACAATCCACAATGACAAATAAAAACATGCTTTGAGGTTGTTTAGATTCATGCAGTACTTTATTCTACAGCATGAGGGTCTTCCTCCTCTGACAGCTAAAGCTTCGTTAGAGATTAAGCATCTTCAGTGCAGTTTCTCCATTTGGCTGCATGACATATCCTTTGAGTTGTCAGGGCAGTTCCAAACAGTTTTCCAAACAGACCACAGTCTTCCTGGAGCACTAGAGCCTTACAAAAGGTCCTATAATATAGTCATCTTGAATTTTGTCTCACAACTAAATTCAGTTGTTTCATTTAACAAGTAACTGTTCAGTTTCTCAAACAATGCATGTTTATCGTGCGGCTAAAATGCAGACATCAAGAATGAAAGGTCACTCGCTTCTTTGAATGCCACTTAAAGTCCACCTAACGAGCGTGGATGTAGCTGGTGCATTTTAGGGTAGTGTCACATTCTCGTGGATGTGAAAACTATAAATGCACTCTGTCGTTATTGAGTTACTGAGTGTAGATATTTGATAAAAATATACATTTTAGAAATTAAATACAATAAAAGTGTACAAAAGTGATGAGTGACTCCTAGTGACTCTTAGTGAGTGCAGGTTGAGCTTTTCTTTAGAGCTCAGGAGGATAACTCCACTCGGCCCGTGTAGTTAGAGCTTCTGTTCTCTCTATTCAAGAGCGCTGACTGTCACAGCCTGAAGGACGAATCATTCAGACATACAGTATATGAGAGCTTGTTTCAAAGCTGTGATACGCACACTTAACTAAACTTTCATTGTACTTTGTATGATGACAATAAAGCTATTCTTCTTCTTCTTCTTCTAAACACCATGACCTCACCTGTGCGTCTGATTGTGAGCTGCTGTGTTTGGATGTCATCTTGTGTGCTTGTTGGGGTGTAGGGTTTCTTGTGTGTGTTACATGGCACACTGCCCTCCAGTTCGCCACACAATCTTGTGTTACATGCTCTAATGCTAATGAGACTGTACACTCTGGCAGTCTGAGCCTTTTTAATAATCTTGTACACTGTAAGCATAAAGTCCTTGGTCAGTTCTGTCCAGTGACAAACCCAATAAAGTCTTTAGCAGTGATGACAAAAAAGGAAAAGCCAGTCTTGGTGTGTGTAATTCGCTGTGGACAGAAAGCAGGAGAAATAAAGCAAGAATTTAATCTCAGGTTCAGCTTTATTGCACAGCACCAGTTTTACAGACAGCCACAGTATAACAAGGAAAATGCTGCTCCAATATTATTAAAACCAGCTACCTGCAGGTTTTAACAAACCTTTTCAATTTTATTTTATTTATATAGCTCCAAATCACACGAGTCACCGCAAGGCGCTTTATGTCGTAAGGTAAAGACCTACAATAATGCATGTAGCATCTTCTGACAGATGCTACACAGGAAATCAGAAAACTGCTCAAACTGGAGTGAATTTTCAGAATCCAGACCGAGATCATCAACATTCCCCAACGCATCCGGCAGAAATTCAGTTTACTTCAACAACCAGGTGTGAGCCTTTTAGCTTCTAGTTAAGATTATTTTCTAAAGTGCTTGTCTGGCTTGACTCTCTAACATACCTCTCTTCCTCCTTCAGTTTCCCTAAGGCTGTTAAAAGCACCTCATCTGTCGCTCACTTACAAAATCAGCAGGTTCCCGCTCTTATTACAGTGAAAAAAAGGGTTTCGTTCATCACCAAAAGAACTATTTGAGAACCTCCCATCACCATGGAACTATCGCTATCATGCTATCCTATCACTCATAACACATGAAGGCAACACATGAAGGCAACACTGGCTCAGATCATTTTCATTGTTTGTCTGTTTAGTTCAGTTTGTTCTGATTTTTGTGACAACTCTCCCTTCACCAACACAACTGTGTGGGGTTTCATTTTACTCTGTCACTGAAGACCTGTGCATATTTACAAAAAACAAGGTCCAACTGCACACCTCATGTAGATACACAGATGTCGATATACTCTGTTTCTTTTTGTGCTCACTGTGAGTAGCAAAGAAAAAAAAATCTCTTAGCACCCGTGGTATGAAGCATGCTGTCTTGTCAATCATTAGACTGAACTCTGGTCTGAGTGCCACCTGTTAAACTACTACGATTATAACATTTTGTACTGCTGGTTTGTTTATTTGCTTGATACCACACCAAAGATAGGCTGAAAGTTGAAAAGAAATAAATAAAAGCAAGAGACAGAATTAAAATAAAGGTGTGAACACCTCCAAAGTTGCCCCATGTAACACTCGGATGAAGGTATAATTTTAAATGTGACACACTTACATCTCACTAATGAACACGCACTTGTGTCAGACAGCCAAATCCATCCATTCAAATCTCATTTTATGTCATCTCCTGCCAAACAGCCAGTGCAAGTTCTGTGTCTTGATTGCAGATATTATGCGCACATTATATCTGCAGGGAGCTACATGCACATGCATATATGATGTGATCGAAGAACAGATATCAGTGGTGACAGCTTGTCATTATACCTCGGACACACTAATGCAGGCCTCTGTCACCCAAAGGTAGGGGGGGAAAGCCCCATCAGCAAATCATCAAATGTAATCTCCTATAATATATTTAGTGCTTGCATAAGTGTATTCATGGGAGCATGTCATTTAAATCTTGATGGTCTTAACCCTCCTTCAATTAAGTACTCTTGACTCTATTTGCATGCAGGTGCAAAGCCCACATACAAGCAGACATAATCCTCTCCACAATCACTCCTCTACAGTGTTGACATTTTCCTCTGTTTAATGTGTAATCTAACACACTTTAAAACACAGATTAAAAAGCAACTTTATGCAATAAAATCAGAGTCTGTGCAGGGCCACGTTATCGGATGATTCTTGATCCAGTGATGTCACGCCTCAGATTCCTGTTCACTGTAATCTCATTGAACTGAAATCTCTGAATCATCCTGTGTGCCATTAAATGTCTCTAGGCTTCTTTTCTTTTAGGGATAAAACAACCACCAAAAAAATCATCTCCACAAAATCCAAATAATATTATGGAGACTATGAACAGGATTATTAATTTATTATGAGGAGCTAAAATGCAGTTATGTAAATGGCTTAAGCAAACTATGGCTTTCTCAGTGTTTGCTGTACAGGCATTACTCTGTACATTTAAATAAAGCCAAGTAATGTGGCCTGGAAGACAGGGAGGAACAGGCATTTTTTTCCCAATGGTGCACCAAAATCTTTTTTAAAAAACACTTAGAAAAGGTCATTCCCAGTATATTATTCCACCCAGCAAAAACAAACTGAAAAGACAACTTCCCCTGAAAATTGTTTAGAAGCCTGGTTAAAGGGTAAAAGTTGAACATTTCTGCCTCTGTTCTTCCATTATGACCAATATGATGATTGTGATCCTGTCTAGCAAAACAGGAATGGTCTTATAGATGGAGTCCACTGGCATTTCCCTTATCTTTTCAGACTTTTTTTCACTAGTTTTGCATTTGTAAATATGGTTCAAATAGAACCTTTAAGTTACTTTTTTGACATTCCACTTTCTCCTCCAGTTAAGAGGGTTGAGCAGAATGTCAAAAAGTAACTTAAAGGGCCGATTTGTACCATATTTTTAAAGCCAATTCTCGACCGGAAGTAGGGGGCGTGGCCGGAAGCAGCCCGTGGGCCGCAAGTTTGACATGCCTGAGCTAGGGTCATTGTCACTACTGGTAGCATGAGGTGATACCTGGATCCATTCCAGAGATTCCAGGTGACAGGCAGTACCTCTAGGAAAGTTGGACAGGGACATACTGTTCAGGGTCCTTAACCCATCAGCAGGACTGGTATCTGCTTCTTTGTGCAGGGAGGAATAGGATGAGCTACAAAATGACCTCCAGCAGGTCACTGATGTGAATGTCTCTGAGCAAACGATCAGAAACAAACTTCATGAGGGTGGCCTGAGGACACAACATCTTCTAGTGGGCCCTGTGCTCACTGCCCAGCACTGTTGAGTCTGATTGGCCTTTGCTATAGAATACCAGAATTGGCAGGACCACCACTGGCACCCTGTGCTTTTCACAGATGTGAAAGGGTCAGGAGAAGCCGTGGAGAACATTATGGTGCCTGTAACATCGTTCATCATGACCAGTTTGGTGGTGGGTCAGTAATGGTCTGGGGAGGTAAATCCATGGAGGGGGACAGAGGCCTCTACAGGTTAAGCAATGGCACCTTGACTGCCATTAGGTATCAGGATGAAATCCTTGGACCCACTGTCAGACCCTACACTGCTGCAGTGGGTCCTGGGTTCCTCCTGGTGCATGACAAAGCCTCTCATGTGGTGACACTATGTTCCTGGAGGATGAAGGATTTGACACCATTGACTGGCCTAAATCCTAAATCCAGGGTGCCCCTCAGACTGTCCAGAAACTCAGTGATGCTCTGGCCCAGATGTGGGAGGGGATCCTCAGGACACCATCCGTCATCTCATTAGAAGCATGCCCTGATGTTGTCAGGCATGCATACCAGCACGAAAGGAAGCAAAACAAACTAGTGAGGACCATTTTGAGCTGTTGCAGTGAAATTTTGGCAAAATGACCTAACCTGCTGCATAGTTTTTTCACTTTAATTTTCAGGGTGTCTTTTGTTTAGACCTCTAATAAATGGAAGGTTACCCAACAGAAAACATGAAGTTGTGGTTGAAGTTGATTTTAAGTGTTTGTAGTCGCCCAAAACCTTTCACTTTTAATCAGATTCAGACAGAAGGGGTCATCTTTTAAATATTTAAAAGACATCATTTAAATGAAAGAAAAGAATCACTTTTTACTTTTTTATTTTTCAAGTAGTCTGAACTGCATTGAGATTTGTGGAAAAAAACAGGATTTGATTCTGGCATTATTGTGGGTATAAGCAGTCCAAAGCAGACTTAGGCCGCATATCAACTAGATCAGATGGACTTAACGCAGCCCAGTTTTTATTTTTCTAAGCCAACCACATTTAGACTAGAACACTAGAATTAGAACAATGACCACAGATGTCTGGTATCTCTGTAACATCATCGCTATGGGTTACCTGTCTGTCCTGACATGTGTTAGTAATGTATTCGAGGCACTGTACTACTGTACACCTGCCCCGAAGAGCTCCATGCATCAGTCTGACTGCTTAGCAACAACAACAAAAAAACAGTGAAAGCACCAAGACTGAAAAATATATAGATATAGATATGTAGATAAAATATATATATATATATAGACTACATACATTACTTTATGTAATAATTATTTTACTATTATATGGCCTATACTGTATAATAATAATAATAATAAGTATTATTATTATTATTATTATTATTATTATTATTATTATTAATGAAGCTGCTCATTGAAGTCACAAAAACCACCAAAATCAGGGGCAACACATCTAAGCTCCATTATATTTGAACAGAATGCAGTAAATAGAGAAACCAGCAGCCAGTATCTTACTGTAGTAACAGAACTTACTTGAAACTCGAACGTCTCATCAAACAGTGGGTCATCCTGGTTCTGAGCAGCAGTGCGCGTCCGCTGCTCAGCACAGTCAGCTGGTACTCCGTGCAGCTCTAGAACCACATAAGGGTCAATAACTTCCCCCTTAGCCCCTGATCCCTGAGGCTTGGGTAGGTTATGGGCACTGATAACCTGCAGAGTAAAACACAAAGCAGTGTATGCTAAATCTGCTGTATTTAGAGGGTTAAACCATGTAACTAAATGTCATGTTGACTACAATTAAACTTCAGAAACTAAAGACAATAAAATGGACCAAGATATTTCTGTTACTTAATTGATATTGTTAAATATGACTCACTGTGGCATGCATCCTTATATGTGCCTTGTAAAGTGTTCATTTTAATTGTTTATTTATTTTTTTGTTTTATTTTACTATTTTGCTACTCCCTTTTGGAGTCATCACAGCAGATCATCTGCATCCATCTCACCCTGTCCCTACCATGATCCTCCACACATGTCCTCCTTCACTACATCCATGAACCTCCTCTGAGATATTCCTCTTCCTCCTGCCTGGCAGCTCCATATTTAACATCTTTTGTACAGGATGTCCACTATCCCTCAGTGTTGCATCTCTAACTTTGTCTCCAAACTGCTCAACCTGAGCTGTCCCTCTGATGTAGTCATTTTTAATCTTGCTCATTCTTCTCACTTTGTTCCCTCATTGCTAACACTTGTGACAGCAATGTAATAAAAAATGTACATATCCTAATTGCCTAGGGTTAAAGTTAATGTTGGGGTCGTCATCTAAGAGGGTTAATGTGACAAAATGAAAAACAGAATGTTGGGGAACAACAGAAAAATCGATACCTTAATGCGAAGGGTCTGAGGTGGGACACCTGGCACACAGCCCTGCGTGTGGGCACTGAAATACGACACTTCATCTCGCATTACAGCAGGTCGGAGAACATAACCACAGCCTCCGTTCTGTGTGAAGCGACCTCGGTGAAGGTCCAACATTGCACTAGGGGTCTGTTGATTCAAGGCCACAAGTTGGATTCCTCCTTTCCAGTACCCTTGAGGGTTGGGGTTGCTGGAGTCCAGACGCACTGAGCTGGGTCGTACCCTGGTTAAGGTGCGTTTGGTAAACATAACAAGGTCCTCTGGGCTTTCACTGGTCAGCCGCCCAGCTTCTCCTTCACCTAGAGAGCACAATGTCCAGTAAGGCAGCTCTGGAGCCATCGGTGTGCTGGGAGAGGATGGACTGCTCGGGGGAGACTGCTGTTGAGCCTGCTTGTGACTGGCTCTCTGGGCATAGAAGCTGCGACTGCCAGTTCGAGCAATGGCCACCAGGTCTGAAAGCTCTTTGTGAAGACGGAGCTTCCTGGGTTGAGAGGGTGGGGGCACCACCAAAACCACACCAAGTTCCTCCTCACCGGGAATTGTCATTCTCCTTCCTGCCAGAGGTCCCCCTCCTCCTATTTCCTCTTCTTCCTCTGACACTTCCCCATCAGAGCCTTCATGGTCTGGAGGAAGTTTCTTCCCCACTATAACAATGCGTCCCTTGAGTTGTTCGGGTGAGGGTAAGGTTGTAGCTCGTCCTCCCAGGCTGACCGGCAGAGCTTCTGGAGTATAAAGACGTGACCCAAACACCTTCTTCAAGTGCTGAGCCATGGTGCGCTGCTGGCCTGGAGAGCAACGGTGACACAGGTACAACAAGAGAGGGTACTGAGAGGTCAGGAAGGCATATTTATTGACCACCTCCAGAGCAGAGCGGATAGTGACTGGTGCATGGTGGTGGTGATGGTGGTGATGATGATGGTGTCGAGGGATATCTGGCCCACAGTCAACCCCAAGCAATGGCTCCCCCTCTGGACCATCAGTGACTCCCAACTCCAGGCATCGGCAGCCAGATTGCAAAGCCTTGATCAGCCCTCCAAGATCTGCTCTCCCATGGACCTGGTCATCCAACAGGTAAGAGCGATATGAGGTGCTGAGGGTGAAAACAAATCAACAATAAATCATGCACCGATGAATCCTGTCTTCATTTTAATATTGGTAACATTTAATGGAAGCTTGAAACATCATTACTCTTGAAAAATATCAGGCAAGAGAAAAAAATATATAAAAAAAATTATATTTTAGAGGTCCAAGTTAATATAGATGGCAAGCCTGCTCTACCCTGTGTTTTAGAGTCAAAATTGATATGGGTCAAAATGTTTGACTGGTATTATATAAACACACACACACACACAGGCACACTGCAGAAAGGTGTGATGAACAAAGGGGCGCCTAAGAAGCTGTCCATACCTGAGGCTTGCCAAGCAAAGACTCACAGCCTTGGCTAACTGCTTGATGAGGAATACAAGAGTTTGAAGCCAGGAGACTAAACCAGATGTTCTCCACTGAACCATCCAAGGTTCTTTCCGTGGCAGGGGAAAATTATGAGAACACCCCACCATCATCACCACCAAGGCTAGAGAGCAATACTCAAAGAGAATAAATCAGTATTTTAAACAAAAGTTTTATTTTCCCTTAAATCATCATATTTTTAATGTTTTGTTCAGTATTTTGTCTTTTCTGAAAAACCTGAAAAATTACTTAGGCATTATTTTAATGCTAGCAGCAACCTCCCTGAACAGGCTCCCGTAGCCATCACAATTGCAGACCAGGAAAGAGTCTCAAATACAAATAAATGGACAGTACCAGGCTCTGACATGATTCACACATACTAATTAAAGAAGCACCAGAAAGCACTAGGTACTGGTAGCTAGAGTGGTCACACAAGACTGTAAGACCACACTGATCAACATGTGCATCACCTGGTTTGACCACAAGAAAGTCTATGACTCGATGCTTCACACACAGATTCTGGAATTCCAACAACTGCACAAGATCAACAGGACCTTAAGAGCCTATATCAAGTACTCAAGTTTGTGTGTCCCAGTGATCCCAGGAGCTATGTTGTCCAGGGGCCTGTCCCCCTGGTAGAGTCTCCTATGGCAAATTGGTCCAGGGTGAGGTTCTAGACAAAGAGCGATTCAGAAGACTCCAATGGATGTGCCAAAAAGAGAACTGTTTACAAGAGAGCCCAACGAGATGACATAGGCCTGCCCTTCTGTAGTCCCACCTCCCGCAGTAGGCATCGTAGGGGTCAAATGCAGTGTGTTTCAGGTGATGGTCAAGGGCAGAGGCCCTGGCAGACCAATCCCCGGCTATTGAGAGTGGCTACTGGGACATGGAATTTAACTTCTCTGGTGGGGGAAGGAGCCTGAGCTAGTGCAAGTGTCATGATCCTGAGTGTTTAAGTTCCTTTTGAGATCTGTGTTGTATTTCCTTAAGTTTTCTTATAGCTCTGAGTTCACTTTGTTGTAGCTCTGTAATCCAGTTG
>VOQJ01015970.1:4027-25025 GCA_015052665.1 Apistogramma diplotaenia | reverse complement strand
AGTGTGTTTCAGGTGATGGTCAAGGGCAGAGGCCCTGGCAGACCAATCCCCGGCTATTGAGAGTGGCTACTGGGACATGGAATTTAACTTCTCTGGTGGGGAAGGAGCCTGAGCTAGTGCAAGAGGTTGAGCGGTACCAGCTAGATATAGCTGCGCTCACCTCAGCGCATGGCCTGGGCTCTGGTACAAGTCTCCTGGAGAGGGGCTGGACTCATTGTTGGACTTCTGTGCAAACCACAGTTTGTCCATAATGAACACCATTTTCGAACATAAGGATGTCCATAAGTGCACGTGGCACAAGGACACCCTAGGTTACAGATTGATGATCGATTTTGTAATCATATAATCATATTTGTGGCTGCATGTTCTGGACATTTCAGTGAAGAGAGGAGCTGAGCTGTCAATTGATCACCACCTGTTGGTGAGTTGGATCAGGTGGTGGAGGAGGATGCTAGACAGACCAGGCACACCTGAGGCACCAGTCCCTGAGATCTTCAACTCACACCTTCAAAGTGATTCTGGCAAACCATTAGGTGACTCAGGAGGGGAAAGCACTGCTCTACTCACACGGTCTATAGTATGACTGGGGCGCTGCTGATTTCAACTGAGGCTATAGTCAACGGTGGATGGAATACTTTGAGGACCTCCTTAATCTCACTGACATGCCTTCTGTAGTGGAAGCAGAGTCTGGGGACAAGGAGGATGATTTGCCAATCACTGTGGATTGCTTGGTGGGAGGGCCCCTGGGGTGGATGAGATTCGCCCTGAGTTCCTGAAGGCTCTGGATGTTGTAAGGTTGCCTTGGTTGAAATGCCTCTGCAACATCACGTGGAGATCTGGGGTGGTGCCACTGGATTGGCAGACTGGGGCGGTGGTCCCCATCTTTAAGAAGGAAGACCATCGGGGGATCAAACTCCTCAGCCTCCCCAGTAAGGTCTATTCCAGGGTGCTGGAATGGAGGGTCACAGGGGAACGGTTCGCAGCCAGGTGTGACGTGGCTGGCATGAGAATCAGCACCACTAAGTTTGAGGCCATGGTCCATGGCAGTGATGCAGACACTTCACCAGTCTCTCGTGGTGAAGAGGGAGCTGATCATAAAAGAGCAGCTGACAATTTACCAGTCGATCTACATCCCTACCCTCACCTATGGTCACGAGTTCTGGGAAGTGACCAAAAGAAAGTGGCTGGCCTCTCCCTTAGAAATAGGGTGAGGAGTGAAGCCATTTGGGAGGGTTTCAAACTAGAGCCACTGCTCCTCCACATCGAAAGATGCTAGTTGAGGTGGTTCGGGCATCTGATCAGGATTTCTCCTGGGCGCCTCTTGGTTGAGGTGTTCTGGTGGCACTGGGACAGACCCAGGACACACTTGAGGGATTATATCTCTCGGCTGACCTGGAAATGCCTTTGGGTCCCCCTGGATAAGCTGGTGGAGATGAGCTGTCATCAAATGCATGAAGATTGGATCCTAATGCAAACTGCTGAGATGAACTAGAGATTATCCATCCATCCATTCTCTTCCGCTTATCCCGTTCGGGGTCGCAGGAGGGCTGAAGCCTATCCCAGCTGACATAGGGCGCGAGGCAGGGTAAACCCTGTACAGGTCGCCAGCCTGTCACAGGGCGAACACACAGAGACAGGCAACCATTCACACTCACACCTATGGACAATTTAGAGTGACTAATTAACCTAACCCCAATAAGTGCATGTCTTTAAACTGTGGGAGTAAATTCTAATTTATTTAATTCTCTTGAATAATTCTAAATATAAGGCAAATACTAAACTAAGTAATATGTGAAATAAAAATCAAACAGAATACTTGAAATTAAAAGTCCAGTCCAAGACCATGGACCATGATAGCTGTTTTCAAACTAGCTATTAACTCCAGTGGACACAGAGATCTGGTCTATTTTTTTTCTTTTTTTGTGCTCTAATCAGCCTATTTTCATTCTGTAAGACTGACAACTATCTTTTCGAGGGTATCTGGTGACTCAAAAGTTTAAAGTAAAATGTTAAAATATGTGAATATGTGATATTTGTTTTGTGCTGAAATGTAATTTTAAACCCATTCAATTTCCGAGGTGCTCCTAATGGAGAGATTTTCAGTGTTGAACTGCATGACTATACTTGGACCAAACAGCACAATGGCAGGTCACCTCTAGTTAGCTGGGGTCTAGGAACCATTTCTGGTATATTTTTTGATTTGTTTGTGGATGCGGGTTTTTTTTCACTTTAATTGAACTTTGACCTTGGGCACTTGGCATTTTGACTACAATTCCTGTACAGCAACATCTCAATGACTTAAAAGTGCAGTAAAGAATACATTTTTAAGATGTCCTGTTGATCTATCCAACACACCTGATGTAGTAGTGGGACAGGGGCATGTTCATATCCTGGCAAACTCCCAGTTGTTCTGGGTCAAGCAGCTGGCATTCTGGGGACTGCAGGTAGCGGGTGAATCCATCCAGGCCCAGCAGCCCTCTCTCCCTGCCCTGCGCAGATGGCTCATAGCGCTTTAGTAGCTCCCAGCAGCCCTCAGTTGTAGCCAGAGACAAACCCTGCTCTGTCTCCAAGAAAAGTCGGAGGTCCTGAGGGTCCAGATACTCACGGTCTTTGGACAGTTGCACCATTAGGAAGTAAACATCTGGCCGTGTGCAAAGCTCACAATAGGCCTCCTCGAATTCCTCACGGGTCACATGGGAGGTTAGCTTTTCCTTGCTGCGCTGGATCTCTTTGAAACGTAGACGTACCTTAGAACAGAGTTAATTGAGAACTTCAGTGAGTTAATTAGTTAGCCAACATTATGGCTCATTCGTTCAAGCTGGCAGAGATGATTACACTTGTTTTTTTCATTAAGGATATTAAAGTGAGCCACATTAAATTATATGGCACAATGTAGCCATAATTTCTGTCTACTCAGACTTCTTCTTTCTGTATCTTCTGTGTTCTAATTTGTCTCTGCCAGTACAGCCTTCTATGTTCTGTGAATTTCTTGGGTTAGCCTTTGTGCGTCAGGAGAAGGTGATGTAACAGGCAGGAAAAGGGAGAAGTAGCTGCCCAACAGAAACCCAAAAGAGGAAAAGCAGAAAACAACAAATCCCTTGTCATGAGGGATTAAATGTTCTGTTGCTCCAATCACTGTTATTTGGAAACACATCACTTGGCTGTGATTGTAGCTCAATATGTTATTCTGACATGCAGTCATGATTACAGAGAGCTTAAATGATGATGTTTTATTTGTTTTTTACAACGTAGAAGGTCTTTACATCATTTTTTCACATATGCATCATTCACATCTATGCAAATGCATCACCTTGGCTTCCTTGATACCAGGGCACAGTTTACAGATAGTGGCGACTGCTACGTCCTCAGACACAATCCCATAACCATCCTCATCCACCAGGGCGAACTCTGCTGCCAGCCACTCACTCCTCATCTTGCTTCCCAGGCTTCCTTCAACTGCCACGCCCCCTCCTTCACCTGGTCCTGCTCCACCTCCCCCAGCCCCTCCTATGATTGAAGGATGAGCCAACAGGTAGCGAAGACCTGTTACCCAGATGTTGGCCACATCTGCTGACAACGCAACCAAGTCAAGAGACTGTAAGGAGAGATGGACAGTAAGATTAGTGGATGGGTGTACACTAATGGGATTTTTTTTCTGTATATACTTTAATGTGGGTGTTCTGACACTCAGCTTATGTTGCACACATTTATTTTTTATTCTTACTTGGTAGTCATCACCATGTATGATAGAGAAGGCTGCTTCTTCAGCCAGATGTTCAGAGAGAGGGCCATTATGGAGGAATGTCTCGGTGCTCTTCCCAGTGCGGACCTCTCGAATACTGGAAACGTCAAGCCGAGCCCGGTCCCCATCTTTCTTGGATGGCTCCCAGCGTAAGCAGCTCAGGTCTGGATCCAATGTGTAAAAACGGCAGTAAACCCTGGAATTGGGTCGGATCTTCTTCAGTTCACACCCTCCCTGCATGAATGCCAAACAGTCGGCTGCGCTGCTAACCTGGAAATTAAAATCACCAAAAACACCTTACTGGCAGTTTACAATTTTTTTGCTTCTCCTTGTCAAAATACACTTTCAGTTTATTGGCATCAGTCCTATTAAATTGTCTCTGATGTCTATATTGGTTATGCTACTGTTGGTCTCTCCGACCCTGGAAAGATTTGGGGAAAAGAGGAGTTCTGTAAGCAGCTTTGGAACAAAGAGCCTAGGCTGAGTTTTCTGGCTAAAATTAAAGACATTGGCCATGTGGAATCATCTTTAACTACATTAGGTGTTTCTAGAGAGAATAGAATGGCAGCTTCTGTGTGACAAAAGAAAACCAGTGGTTGACGAGTCACTGCATTAAATTTTTTGCTGCCTGGCACTGAGTTTGCACCAACCAGCTGACCTGTGCAATTGCCATGCAACCCAGAGACAAGAGATTAAGGGAGACTGAGAGAACCAGGTGGGGTGCATGGCAAATCACATGACTTCTGAAACCACCATTTTTATTTGACTGCTGTATTGTGTTAAGCAAAGTGTATTTTGCATTGCTTGTCCGAAGGTTTTGTGAATATTTGTCAGCATGACCACCGAAGCTGCTCAAATTGCATAAACTGCAGTAATGAGACTTCTATTGATGCAAGGACAGATCAGGAATACGGATTTCACTGATTGAGCGATACATCTGTGAGTCAGTGAGTGTATATAGTTGAGTTCAATCAGATGATGAATAGGGAAAAATAAATGTCTCAGAGTAGGTGTTTGTGAGACATTATTATAATCCTGTAGCTAGCCAGACCCCTGTAGTCAGTGTGGATGAAGGTAGCCTAGCCACCGTTAGCTCTCCCCCAACAGATTGTCCTAAGCAGCTGGGAAATCGGGCCGGCTGGGTGACTGTGAGGGCCCCTAAACAGAAACCCCCAGTATGCCACCAAAACTGTTCATGTCTTGAATTGTTTTTCCCCACCTGGCGACTGCGTCATATCACAACCTATCCTTGTGTGTTATTGTTTTCGAGAAACATGGCATCACACATCCGTTGGCTCCGTCTCCTTTAATCTGTTGACCCTTTTTGTTCGCATGGCATTTGCATGGGTAAGCTGGTGGGAGGAAACCCGAGCCACACTCCTGCTCCACAATAATACTGATATTTTACTGAAACAGAGCAGAACTAAACTCAACTTAAAGCATCGCAGAGAGGAACGAGGAGAATCCTGATACAACACACATACAAGGATACATGTTTAATGCCAGGTATGTAAATGCATCTATCTTCACTAAACAGTATCTGCTCCTTTCCACCCATCTCTCTCATTCACACACATTTATTCTGTCTTCTTTCTACTCCCTCCAGAGCATACCTCTCCAGACTCTATTCCACCTGCTCCCTGCTGTTGCTACAGATCACAATGTCATCTGCAAACATCACAGAAACTCCTGCCTGACCTCATCTGTCAACCTGTGAGTGCAAACAAGAAGAGGCTCAGAGCAGATCCTTGATGTAATCTCGAGCTCCACCATGAACCCCTCTGTTACTGCCTCGCTCTCACATACTTCTCTGGCAGCCCCTGATTTTCTCGTGCAGGACCACAGTTCCTGTCTTGGCGCCGTATCATATTCTTTCTCGAGGTCTACAAAGACACAGTGCAGCAACACTCTCAAAGCAAACATCACATCTGTAGTGCTCTGCAGACAGTCATAATCATTTTGGTCACATCTTGGCATCCAACCACTGTTGTCCCTAGTGTGGCTGTAACCTCACTGGGGGTACTTGCCTTGAGCCAATAATAATTACTGCTTAAATTAATTATAACAGACTTTGATCAGTTACAATTTACCTTCTTTTCAGAGGGCATACTGCTGAACGACACCGTCTTCTTCCTGCCTCCGCCCACTTTCTGCACCGAGGGATCCTGGAGAAAGATGAAGACAGACAGGCTGGAGGTCAAAATGAGAAGGATCAACATGCAGGATTTGTACAGTCATGAAAACCTGGAAAAGCAATTGAATAAAAAAAGGACTGGAGATGTTTAGAGAAAGTCCCTGTAAAGTGATGCTCTGGCATTTGCAAAATGCCAAGGAAATGTGGAATTAATAAAGTCTGTTTACAGGCATGGCTTAAGTACTGTAAGACCTTAAATAAAGTGGGCAGAGTTTATCCATCTGTCTGTAGGTGGACAGGGTTTTTTTTGTTTGGTTGGTTGGTTTGTTTGCATGTACTTGGATATACCTATCAATGAGTTGATGATGATTATTGGCTCAATATACATGTACAGTATCAATGTACATTATTGTTTTCTGACATTTTACATAGAAAACAAGTATTCCATAAATGAGAATATAGACTGCAGTATATTATTATTATATGACATTATTAACCTTTACAATCACATTCTAGAGGCCCTTTTTTGTAGAAAAGTGATTTACAAACCCTGGTTTTATGTATTTCTCTTCTAGTAAACACGAGGGCACAAGGAATCCTTTTCTGCCTTTTGTTACAGTGCACACACATACACAAACCTGTTTTGAACCCTGCTGGGATTTCTACTTCCTGTCTCTGGCTTTGTGTCAGACTGATTGGCAGGTTCATCCGTAAATGTCATTGTTAACTTTCATTAGAGCTGCTGCATGGAATTTTTAACAAAGGCCCCAACAACAGGCTGTCACAGATTTCTAATGAGCTCTAACCACTATAGCTGAAATGACAGCAGTAATTGCAATTGACAGAATGCAAAATCGGCCACATCTCTTTTGTGCATTCCTTTGCCCTGGTGCTCAGCTGCTTCACTTGTAAACATAAAATTTACTATGCTAATAGAGTAAATACCGTTTTCCTTCAATATGGGAAATACACTCACCGAACACTTTGTTTGGCTGGTTGCTCATTACCACAAATACCTAATCAACCAGTCACATGGCAACAATTCTATGAATTCAGCAGGTCAAGACAACCTGCTGAATTTTAAACTGAGCATTAGAATGAGGAAGAAAGCTGATTTAAGTGACTTTGAATGTGGAAAAGGTGTTAGTGCCAGATGGCCTGTTGTATTGACTGAGTATTTCAGAAGTTGTTGATTTACTGGGAATTTCCTACACAACCATTTCCAGGGTTTATAGAGCATGGTCTGAAAAAGAGACAACATCCAGTGAGCAGAAAACACCTTGTTGAGAGCAGTGACCAGAGAGCAACAAACAGAGTTGACAGAAGGGCAACAGTAACTCAAATACAGTAACCACTCATTAAGAAAGTATGCAGAACAGCATCTCTGAATGCACAACAGAAGGGCTATGGGAGCAGAAGACCACAACGGGTGCAGGTCCTGTGAGCTAATGGCAGGAAACCGAGGCTACAGTTTGCACAGGCTCACTAAAACTGGACAATCAAAGATTGGACCAACATCGTCTGGTCTGATGAGTCTCGATTTCTGCTGGGGCACACGGACAGCAGAGTCAGAATTTGATGTAAACATGAAATCCATCCTCCCTTGTGTCGACGGTTCAGGCTGCTGGTGCTGGTGTAATAGAGTGGGGATATTTTCTAAGCACACTTTGGACTTCTTAGTACAAAGTGAGAGTTGTTTAAACAAGTATTTTTGTTGACCCTCTCTTGAACTCCACAGTAGTCATTGTCTTTCCACTTCCAGTCAGCCTTTTAAATAATAACAGGACTGCATGCCAACATGTTTCCTAACCTGCACTTGGCTTAATTCTTTCACAAAATTTCAAGTAGACTCAAATCTGGACAATAGATGACCTTTTTCATTTTAGAACCACTCATTTGTGAAGATAATGCTGTGCTTAGCATGATTATCCTGCTGAAAGATTCCCTTCTGATTCAGCTTTCAGAATGAGGGCCTCATGTTATATCCAAGTACTCTTTTATTATACAGAATTCATAGTTAATCAAAATAGCTTGCAAACTGTCTTAAAATACAAATTGAACTGAGATGAGTAACACCACAAACACTATATTGCCAAAGGTATTCTCTCGTCTGCCTTCACACACATATGAACTTGAGTGACATCATATTCTTAATCTTTAATATGATGTCAACCTCGTTGCAGCTATAACAGCCTCAACTCTTCTGGGAAGGCTTTCCACAAGGTTTAGGAGTGTTTATGGGAATTTTTGCCCATTCTTCCAGAAGCGCGTTTGTGATGTCAAACACTGCTGTTTGAAGAGAAGGCCAGTCAAGTTCTTCCACACCAAACTGGCTCATCCATGTCTTTATGGACCTGCTTTGTGCATTCATGTGCAGTCATGTTGGGACAGGAAGGGGCCATCCCCAAACTGTTCCCACAAAGTTGGGAACGTGAAATTGTCCAAAATATTTTGGTATGCTGAAGGGGTCAAGCCCAACTCCTGAAAAACAACCCCACACCATAATCCCCCCTCCACCAAATTTACACTTGGCACAATGCAGTCAGGCAAGTACTGTTCCCCTGGCAACCACCAAACCCAGACTCATCCATCCGATTGCCAGATGTAGAAGTGTGATTCATCACTCCAGAGAACACATCTCCACTGCTCTAGAGTCCAGTGACAGCGTGATTTACACCACTGCATCTGACGCTTTGCATTGTGCTTGGTGATGTAAGCCTTGGATGCAGCTGCTTAGCCATGGAAACCAATTCCATTAAGCTCTCTACACACTGTTCTTGAGCTAATCTGAAGGCCACGTGAAGTTTGCGGGTCTGTAGTGATTGACTCTGCAGAAAGTTGGTGACCTCTGTTAACTATGCACCTCAGCATCCGCTGACCCCACTCTGTGATTTTATGTGGCCTACCACTTTGTGGTTGAGTTGCTGCTGTTCCCAATCCCTTCCGCTTTGTTAAAATCCCACTAACAGCTGACTGTGTAATATTTAGTAGTGAGGAAATTTCATGTCTGGACTTGTTGCACAGGTAGGATCCTATCATGGTACCACACTGGAATTCATTGAGCTCCTGAGAGCGACCCATTCTTTCACAGGCAGCCTGCATGCCTACATGCTCAGTTTATATACCTGTGTCCATGGAAGTGACTGGAAAACCTGAATTCAATGATTTGAATAGTAAGTCACTACTTTTAGCAGAATAGTGTACTCATCAGCAACTTTTATGGAACACCTTCATTTTATGAAACTGAAGCTGTGACAAATATGAAGGTGTAATTACAGTCAATTTTATATATTATGTCAGAATATCACCTTAATCGATAGGAACCATTTCAAAGAGGATTATTATTTGCTTGTTCACTCATACTCAAATATTAAAGTTAACATAGGAAGTATTTTTTCAAATGATTATAGCAGATTTTTCTTTTACTCCACAACACCCCCACTCCTCTTATGCTCTACCATTCATGTAAGAAACAGTACTATTACTTGAGTACATTTTTTAGAATATTGCTCTGATTTCTTGGTAGGAAAGAAAACTGAAAATAGTGAGACCAGCACACAACACAAAGGTAATAACAGGACAAAGCCAGAGGTGATTACCTCTGAGAAAAGGAAGGGGGTGAAGCAAAAAAAGAGGAAGAGCTGAACATTGTTGCCTCGTCCTATTTGGTACACAAACACACATTGATTTCCAATTCCCACATTTGGACACCTCCCAGTACACAGTGATACATGGACAAGCAGCAAGGTCAGAGTTTTGAATGAGGCTTTATTCACTTTACTGTCCCACAGAATGTCTTTTTTATTAAGTTGGTCAGCGAGGCGGCCGGACAGAAGAGCTTACAGAAAGCAGGTCAGTGGGTATTTAGGTGGGCAGATCAGGGTGGGGAGTGGCCACAGACTGCATCTCTTTGGCTGTGTTAGAGATGCTCTGGGGCAGCATGGACAGTTGGGAACATTGACGTTGGTGGCTGTCGTTACTAATCCGACATGTGCATGTTGCAAGACTGCATGTTTCCACTGTCACTTTGACATCTCAGTGCATGACACAAAATGCCATCCAGGAAAGTTAGGCCACGTCCTTAAAAAAGCCTTTAATGCAGCACATCCTGTTTGGCCTCAAAAGGGCATCTATCAGTTATAATCCACAGTCTGCATTAAGCTCTCTGGTTTGTTTGACTCTGCCACACTTTTGAACTCAGATTTGATCACTCTCTCCATTGCTGAGTAACTGCCAGGGGAAAGAAAAAAAAAGCAGCACAGATGGAGAGAAATGGAAATGGAACCAAAAGCTGGAGGCAAGAGGAGACATAAGAAAGGTCAGGCTGGACAAATTAAGAGAGTGGGTCGAAAATGAAAGGTTGGCCTTAAGTGGATATGCAAGAAACAAACAAAATAGAGAAAATAGTTTGTAAATTTTAGACAAGCAGAAATAAAATATTCGGCGCAAAGAAGCAAAGATGAAAGATGAAAAGAGGACTGAGATCCAACAAGTGGAGACAGAAGAAGCAGGCTGGTGGGACACGACCAAATGCAAACAGTGTGAACATGAATTGGCATGAAAACATGAAGTCATTAGGAGAACACCTTATTCAGGTAACTAATGAAATAATCAGTGCGGTCATTACAGGGTCTTTTTAAATGCATGTATAAAGGAATGATTTTTGCATGAAAATTGAAGTTGCCATTATGGCAGCCCATATTTTCAAACATCCATCCATCCATCCATCCGTGTGTATGCAGGAATCCTTCACAGAGGGAGGCTACGAGCTGGGGTAGGTCTAATGTGTGTTTAAGCGGTCATGTTGTGTTACTGTCTTCCCGTGTGAATTCTAAATGTGTGTAGTGTTATATACACACATTTCCTTAAAATAATGGAAACTCCAGGGAAGAGTAGATTGTGCAACAGGGCCTAGAAACAAACAAATGAATGAACTTTAGCTGTATCATACTGGCAGCCCCGCTGGGAAAGATTCATTTTTTTGTATACGTTATCGTATTTGGACTGGATGTTTTATGGTGGGTTAAATGTCACTTCTCCCATATTTTACAATAATAATGTCATCCCATTGTGACACACACAAAACTGCTACTTAGCTGCGACTTTCATTTTAATGACACTGGAATGCTGAAGGCAACATATAAACTAGACTTAGTACAATTAATTTTCTGAGTAATTTTGTCACTGGGTCTGGAACTGGCTGAAGGTATTTACTCCAAGATAACAAGCTCTGCACCTGCACTGTAAAACTGGATAAGTTGGCTTTACTTCATTTTTTTAAGAGGGGTGAATTATACCAGCAGGTTTATTTTCAATATGTCATACTTAAAGATGATAAGTCACACAAGTGACTCTTCTTAACTTTAATTTAAAAGCATTTGGTTTAGCAGCTTAGTTTAGCAGATTCTATAGTTAACAAACTCAAAATGTGAATGGTATAGATTTTTATTAGAAAAAATAATACATGCAGGCAAAGCACACATCACTCTATATAAAGTAAGTAAGCCTAAAACACTTGTACAAATGAAGTTAAATGCAACCGATATGGAACATATTTGCATTGGCAAGGGCAGAACCTGATGGGACTGAGTGTATATTTAGGCTTTGATTCTTGTGGATGTGTAATGTGGGTGGGTGTGCAGTGTAAGCTTTAGCTAGCATCAGGTCACTGTGACTGAGACCCCTAACACAATTAATGGCCCCTTGTCAGCGTTCTTGTTCGGTGTGGCTGTTCCAGTGTTGATAAAACCAACAGTCCTGTAACTGTGTGGTGTATGGGGCACAAGCAAGTCATTCAAGTGGAGCTCAGAGTACAGCTGCTGCTCCTCCACATCGAAAGGCACCAGTTGAGAGGTGGTTTGGGCATCTGACCAGGATGCCTCCTGAACGTATCCTAGGCTAGGTGTTTCGGGCATGTCCAACTGGGAGGAGGCCCCCGATGCAAAAACACTGGAAGAGATTATGTCTGCAGCTTAGAGTTCTCCCAAAAGAGCTGGAATAGATGGGTGGGGAGAGGCAGGTCTGGGGGTGTCTAATCTCCTCTGTGACTCAGACTCGGAAAGATGCAACATTATTGAATGGGACCCCTTACCAAAAACTATTATGTTAGGCTTAGTTGATCAATAAGATGATTATGAGAACTTCCTCAGTCTCCCATAAAATCTAAATATTTGTGACTGAAAATATATTAAATAGGACCTGTGACAGTAACTGTGTTTTACCAGTTTGCAGTGATTTGTGTGTATGATTGATATAAAGGTGGAAGTGAATTGCTGGGAGTTCATTTTAAAGCCAAACTACACCAGGAGCCTTTCTTGCATCATGACCTTCAATGCTGAATAACCTGAGACATTAACATAAAAACCTATTTAAAGCATTCAAATACCATACCACCAGCGTGCCATTCATCAGTCACTATGCTGCGCCTGCACCCTGCTTTACTGTTTCCATGTATTGACTAAGTTGTTAGCCTCATGTATAAAACTGTCACACAGACACACACATACACACACACAAACACCAGCCAGACCAGACCAACACCTGGCAGTTGCATAAATCCAGCCCCAATCGGATGGCATGATCTGGCTAATGACCCATCAGCACACTGGCAGTAGATTACCACAATAGATTACTGTGCAGCAGCAGCTTACATCCACTACAAACCACAATTTGCTGTGTATCACAATCAATCCAATGGCCCGCAACTGTTCCAGTGTGCGCTGACACGCACACACACACACACATACACACACACACAGCTCATAAACCCAAATATTATTCACAATAGAACATAGGAAACAGTGGCCTTCCATCAGAGCAAGCAAAACCAGCAGTGTTTGTCTATTAAAATGGGGAAAAATAGACATCAATTAAAACACACAGAAGTAAAGCATTTGCTCTCCTTTCTTTAAACTGCATTCGGTCATAAATCACTGCCATCTTTGCCACCAGTTAGCTATTGTCGCTGGACGCTTGCCAGCGGAGCCACGGAGATCTGTATGAGGTATGTGCTCTCAGGGCTGTGGCCCTGTCCCGTTAACAGCGGCTGAAGCTTATCCAGCTGTGAGGCCGGCAGCTTGCAGCAAGTTGTTTGCACATGTGCATTGTGGATAAACCTCTGGTTTTTGATGGCAGATTAGCGTGCTAGACACGCTGCCTCTGCTTTCACTGCTCTGCGATCAGTTATAAGGTGCACTTAGTGTGGAAACTGAGTCAGCTTTAGCAAGTAAATTAACATTCATTCATCATCATGACAGATAAGTTTTCTCTCACTAACCACCGCAGACAACTAATGCACCACCTTTTTATTAATATTTAATATTGGCAGTGCTCAAGCCTTTTAGTTCAGCTCTATTTTTTTAATAAATACATTTAATATACATTTTAAATGGAGATGCAGACCTGTGTTTCTGAGCTGATTAAAAGGTGTTACGGTCCACACAGGGAAGCCACTACAGACAGATGATTTTACAGATGATGTTTAATAATGTTTCATACAAGTTCAATCTTAATGTCTGCAGCAGTAATTCTGATCCAGGTAACATTGATGGGGAACATTTTCCTGCATAAATAATTTTATTCTTGATACTTAGTTTAATACAGTTTTATGTGTAATGAGATGTTTTCATAGTATTTTATTGCTATTTTTGTTCTATTGTCAGCTAATAGTAAATAGTTATATATTTATAATAGAAATGTGCAGCAAGGTAAATAAGTCCAGGAAGAGTGCAGTAAAAGGCTGCCAGAGCAGTATGTTTTCATTTGCTCCAATTTGTCTTGTTAAAGGCTACAAGAAGCTTTTACTTTATTTTATTTTGGAGGGAACAGGAGGGGTATAGTTTCTGCTTACATTTCTTTAAAAGTCACTGCATGCAACTGAGAAAATATATAGTTTAAACTGAGAAAAAGCAGAAATTCAAGTGGAAAAAGTCATTTTAAAGGTGAATTGTGACTAATATCACAAAAAACCTGGAACAGAGTCATGTTCACTACCACCGTGTAGCATCCCCTCTTCTTTTAACACGAGTCTGTAATCATCTGAGAGGTGAGAAGAGCAGCTGCTGGACTGGCTGGGAGAGGAATGCCGTCCCGTTCTTGTCGTTGTTGTAGTTTTTAATTGGTGAAAGGTCTGTACTGCAGGCAGGCTGATTCAGCACTCAGACTCTTCTGCTATGAAGTCATGCTGTTGTAATAGATGCAGTATGTGATCTAGCATTGTCTTGCTGAAATATGCAAGGCCTTCCCTGAAAAGGGCATCATCTATATGGGACCTGCAGATACCTTTCAGCACTGATGATGCCTTTCCAAATGTGTAAGCTGCCAAATCCAGAGGCACTAATGCACCTCCATACCATTAGAGATGCGGGCTTTTGAACTGAAGGCTGATAACAAGCCGGATGGTCTCTCTTCTTTAGACCGGTGTCCATGTTTTCCAGAAAGGATCTCATATTTAGATTCATCTGACCACAGTGTTTTCCGCTTTGCCTCATGTTCACATGTAGGCTATGAAGCCATGTGAGGAGGTAATACTAGCAGCTGGTGATGTGCAGCAGTCACCAGTTGCGCTCCATATGACAGAAGAATCAGACGGTGGATGGAAATTACTGATACAGTTACATGGTGGAAAAGCAGGGCTGTAAGCAGCCGGTTAAAAAGGTCAGCCCCGGTTCTGACATCCCAGGCACAAAATATTTGTTAATATCACTTTCATTATGTGACAATATTGTGCAGGCCCTTGAAAGCTACAAGGTGAAGTTATTTAATTATTGGGATGCTAAAATGTTTCCATTGCAAACGCTAGCTTAGCCTGATTGTTTGCTAAGTTGTCCTCAGCGCACTGGCAGAACCTACTGAAGGATGATACTGATAAAGTGCTGAGAAAGAGATGCAGTCAGTGTGAAGGAGCAGAAAGAGTCGAAGAAGATAAAAATCTGATTAACACTTTGAGGGAGTCGTGCAAAAGCCAGAATGATTAACTGACATCAATGACCAGAAGTGCCTGTGTTTGAGTCTGTGGGTGGGAGCGTGTACAGATATTTCAGTACATGCCCATGATTGTGTTTGGGTGAGTCATGCAATAAAAGGTGTGAGAGCTCTGATTCCTACAGTGTGTGCTATTATTTGTCGTTTCCTGCACAGTAAGGATTCTGTACTGCGCTGCAAACTGTGGCAAACAACACAGTCAGCTCCATTTTAATCATTATAAATGCCCTACAATGATCTCTGACCGGTAAGAATAACAATGAGTCTGACAGAGCAGAAGTTTTAGATCTTTCACGCTGCTTTGTGACAGCTGGAGTTAAGAAACAATACCTGGGTAAGTATTTACTGTACTTGAAAACAGGCAAATTTGACTTCTTTAGGTTTCTTTCATTGTTTAATTTAAGTTCTGCTCTCTGTTTTATGGACTTTCGGATGTCCTTTAAGATGGTTTAGAGAGTAAAGTTTACACAGCAGTTTCAAGACAAAGAACAATCACAAGATGCTTTGCAGATGTATAAATAAATCCAGCTGATGCCAAAAAGAAAACCGGACACACTCGAACCAAGCAAAAGCACACATAATATAAACAACACACAAATGTCCCTCTGTACAGGAGAGTTTCAAGCTACTTTTTAAAAGAGGCCACGGAGAGAGAAGGTGGTAAGCTGTTTCAAAGTTTTGGAGCTAAGGTTTGATTCTCAGACGGGTACATGGAATCACAAGAAGAGAACCAAAGAAACACCTTCTGGTTTAGAGGTGGAGCAAATTGTTTAAGTCAGGCATGTCAAACCCGCAGCCCGCGGGCCGCTTCTGGCCACGCCCCCTACTTCCGGCCGTGAATTGGCGTTAAAAATATGCTACAAATTAAGTTACTCTTTTGACATTCCGCTCAACCCTCTTAACTGGAGGAGAAAGTGGAATGTCAAAAAAGTAACTTAAAGGGCCTATTTGTACCATATTTTTAACACCAATTCTCGGCCTGAAGTAGGGGGCGTGGCCGGAAGCGGCCCGCGGGTTTGACATGCCTGCTTTAAGTCTTAGTTTGAATTCTCGTTTTTTATTAAGCTTCAGTATTTGGAATTTATTTCCTCGTGTGTTTAATTCTCTCAGTGTTTCCCTTTCCGTGCCTCCTGTCTCATCTCTTTGTGTTTATGTCGTTGACCTCCCGTGTTCCCTCGTCTCTGTCTGTATTGTTTAGTGTAGGTGTTATTTCACTTTGTGGTTAGTAAAGTCTCTGAGGTTGTTTCTTGTTTTACTTTGATTGATGGGATTCTCTGGTGTCTTTGTTGGGATTTTCTCCTTTCCTGTATAACTGCCTTGACTACTTTTACTGGTGTTCACTATATGAATAGCCCTGTCCTCCTCCTTTGTCTTTGTAGTATGATATGATATGCTGTTTGGGTCATTATGTGCAACCCTCTGATCTCCAGCTCTCGAGTGCTCCCTGTGATTTTTGGACTTTGAAATCTGTTATTAAAACATGATTTATGTTGGATATTCTCTGCCTCCTGCGTCCGCCATATTCAACACTCATCACTGTGACAATCACTGAGAACTGAAGAAACTAGCATTGTATTTTCTGCTACCAAAACCTGAAATTAAAGACTTCTCAGTGTCTGTGTAACTAAATGACTAAGATAAGGGGGAAACTGAGTTACTGATGTCCTGCATGTAATTGCAGGATATAAATAATCACAGAATTTTCTTGTAATCAAACATATTCTCTGATTTTCTCTATTAATCTGGTTACAGTAACCTAGACCATCCTAGCCCATGTTGGCTGTTGTTTACTGGCCTCTTGCTATTTGGATGATTGTGATGGGCAGGAGAGTTCATGCGCCACAGGTCTGCACACAAAGAGACCATTAAGAGGGTCTGGGTACTCTCTGGCTCTGTGCCAGTCTGCTCTTGTTTAACAAAGACCATCTCTGATGGATTTCAACACTCTCTGCCTCACCTTGACTGATTCCCTCTACACATACAGAAAGGCCTGCACAGTGCCACCCCCGCACACCAACGCACAGTAAATAAAAGCCACCGATTAAAATAAATGCTAAACTGTGAATGCATCTAGTCTCCGAGCACAGAAACACAAATGTTTCGGACATGGATTCAATCTGAGTGACGGCTTTATGTTAATGTTCCTCACACCTTTTGTGATTCGAAGTGCACTTTAAAGAGTCACACCTGAATAATTTCTGATAAGTAAGAGACACGCGGCTGCTCGATTAGGGTGCATCATTTTTGCTCTTGTTAATATTAAGTGTTACAACCTCAGTAGTTATTCCTCAAAGGTAGAAAAAATCTATTTGTTAACTTTACTCCTCCACATTCTGTCTTTTTACAGTAGCATTATTGAGGATGTTCCTGTCTCGTTATCTGTTCTGTTTGACAGAAATGACGCAACTCTCATTATTAAAGGATAATTTCAGTTTCATTTCTGTTGGCACATTGTTCATTAATGAGGCTACTGTGTATCCGAAAGAGTCAGGAAAACAGGGAATCCACAAACCAAGCCAGAGCGCAAATTATTAGCACCCTGATGCTATTTGCTGTCGCCCACTGTTACAATTAACTGATTATTCATTAACATGGATAACCAAGACAAACTGTTACTTAATTTTCATTCCAATACATGGTAGTGTGATGTCCAATATTCTCAGTGCACTAAATTGCCATCTGAAGGTCCATGTCTGTTGTGTTTTGATGTGCCAACCGCCCTCCTATCTCTGCCTTCTGCAACACAGCACACAAATTAAAGTATTGTATCACCAGAGGACGTGCCAAAGCCACCCAGGCAGGCAGAACAGCAACCTCTCCTTAAAGTCGAGACGATTTCCCTGTTTCACCCCTAAATCTGCCTCTCTCTGCCTTTTCTTTCCACCACTGTGCCCGTGGTGTTTCACCTCCATTCCTTCAATTTCTGTTAACTCCTCCTGAGTCCCCCCAGTGTTTAACCTTCTAAGCGATGTGCCTCCTCTCTCACGCTTGTTGTTGATCACCTCTCATCGTTTTATCCTCTCTGTCCTCGTTTCTTGACCTATTCCATCACTACCATACTTTTCTGTTGCTTGCCCTTAATCCCTGCCCTTCTTTTGTCTTCCATCGTTCCTTCATTCAGACATTAGTGCTATCAAGGGAGGTCTGGATGGGTCTTAAGGCAGTGGCCACAAGGGGCCCTTATCCAAAGCAATGACACACTTCCAAGTCAAGAAGAATTTGTTATATAACAGCTTAAAGCTTCCTGGCTTCTCTGGTGGGCCTCGCAACCAGCTGATATCTACAAATGTGCACACACACACACACACTCACAGATAAACACACACACACGCAGAAAGAGAGAGAGCAATATGAGGGACAAAAGATTAAGCTGGAGCTGAGATCAAGAGGATGGAGACACGACAGAAGGAAAAGGAAAGGAGGAGAAAGAGGACGGACAGGCAGGAAAAGAAGGGAAGAGAAAATGGAAGAAAGGGGAGAGCAGAAGGGAAAAATCTAGTCTTAACCCTGTAGGGGAACAGAATAAATGAAAAAATGAGAAAAGGAAAAGGAAAAATGAGAAAAGATGACCTCAAAGAATTAAGAAGTCATAAAGAAATCTAATAAACAAATAGAATATCCACCTTTAAAAAAGAAAGAGAAGCAGTGAGCCACCTGAGCGCTCTATCCACAGAGACGGAAACAGAACTATGGGAGCAGGAGCAAGGCACACAGTTGGATGGCAGCCTCTGAAAAGATGATGTTAGGTAAATGTCTTGATGAATCTTTCAGAGAAATGAGGGGAGTGGGAAGATAAGAAGAAAAAGAGGAGGAGGAGGAGGGAAAAGCTCATTTTGAATAATTGACTGTAAAATCTACCCCACTAAGATAGAACCTCTCAGGTGGTTTATCTGATGCATAATAAGCCTGAACAATGCATGTGCACATGTATCACACATGTTATGTGAGACAGGGCGTTTGCATGTGCAGGCCTGTGTTTCTGTGGACTTGGAAAACCATCACTGTGAGAACATCTTGAGAGAGATTTTCAGGAGGCAGTTTGAGGCGTCTGGATGTCCTAAAGATGCCAAAATATTTAGACTGGTTGGAGCATAAGTCATTATGCTGTCATTTTATTGTACTCGATTTATTGTATTTGTTTGTTTTGTACCATGTTTTATCCTTGTTATCTTATTGACCTAGTCCTTAATTATTAAACTCGTAAAGCACTTTGGTCAATTTTGTTGTTTTTAAATGTGTTGACATTGACATTGACATACTGTAAGTCATAACCCATGGTAGTAGATGGGACATGTAATTGTTCCCAAATATTTCTGTCACACTGATCACCAGTTATGGGACCTTTTTTTGGGCTGTTTTCTTTAGGTCTCCAGATAACATTGCAAAAAATATATATGAGTATAAAAACAGCATCTTAGAGAGGCGGAGTCTCTCTGAAGTAAGGATGGGCAGAGGTACAATAATCTGCGTCCTCAAAACTAAAGAAGAGAGGGACCATCTGTGCTCATTATCAGTGCCTGCATTTCCGGTGCTATGATGGTGCATCACTGCCTGTGCAATTGGCAGCTTACACATCTGGAAAGGCACCATCAGTACTGAAAGGTGTAAACAGCAACATGTGCTCACATCCACATGATGTCTTTTTCAGAGGACACCTTGCATATTTCAGCAAGACAATGACAAAGAGCAAACTGCAACTATTACAACAGCGTGGCTTTGTACATGTAGCAGAAGAGCTGAACTAGCCGGTCTGCTGCCCAAACTTTCACCATCTGGTACATCATGAAATTAAGAATATGACAAAGATGACAGCTTTGAACAGCTAAAATCACAAATCAGACAAGAATGGTACAACATTTCTCTCCCAACAGTCCCGCTCCAGCCCTCCTCAGTTCTGAGGCTCTTGCTAACAGAAAAGGGGATGTTGCATGGTGGTAAATACGGTTCATGAAATTTACAAGTTACAAGCATTCTGATTTTATTTACAGTTTACACTGCGTCTCAACTTTTTTGTAACAGGCGTTTAAATATATGTCACTTTATATTTGTTGTCATTTATAGTTTTGCTACTCAGAAACACAAGTAGTGTTAACAGGTTACAGCTGAGTATGTGTTTGAAGTTCATGAGTTAAACATACTGTAAGGTCACCTGATTATTTGGACTTCTGTGTTTATACAGCTGCAATAAGAGATTTATCAGTCTGGAAAATCTAACTGGAAAATCCTTTTTAAATCACAATTATAGATTCAACTTATTCAGAATTATTGAATTACATATCACAGCCTTATACTCTGTGTAAAACACAGACGTGTCTAGAGGAAGTGCCTTAAATCTGCATTCCTTATCATTTCCAGCAGGGAGCTCTGTGGCTGCAAAAAGACGTCTGGATGTGCAGAAATCTGTGAGAAAGCAACCCTTCATCATTCTCTAAGCCTTAAACACTGCTGATGAATAAGCACATTGTATTGCTTAACAGAATTATTCATTAACACAAGTATTCATTAATTTAAGTTAATAAACAAAAACACATATTTTTATAGGGAATTTCCAAGAACTTATCCAGCCACTCCATGCTAGCCCGGCTTCACAGAGCACGTGTGCAAGTGCTGCTTCAGTGGACTCATGGGCTTCAGAAGACCACACAGTGGTAACAAAGCTGACGGGCAACTGTTGCACAGCAGGAACCGTTAATCCTACCACAGGTTCACCGACATATTCTTTGTGAGTTTATTCTTCTTCCAGATAAAGCTTTATATTGAGGGCTTTCTTTTAGTCTTTCTTTCTTAGCTCGAGCTGAACTAGACAGCAGATGAATGTGAGCTGTTAGGGAGGGGCTGTAAAAGTAAAGCCTGTGCTTGATTTATAACACGGGTGTGGGGGGAGGGGGGTGAGAGGATAAATGTATCACAAAAAGTAATCATTAATTCCAATATTTTTTTCATAATCATCCAAATCCAAAATTGTAACTGAAATTACGTTTTGATTAACTGCCAGGCCAAAATACTAAAAATCACAAAGCTCTGCTTTTAATGTAACATGATCAAAATCTGTGCCCTCAAAAGTACAGTGAAATGCACGTGTGTGTGCGTGTGTGTGTGTGTGTGTGTGTGTGTGTGTGTGTGTGTGTGTGTGTGTGTGT
>VOQJ01015969.1:0-10392 GCA_015052665.1 Apistogramma diplotaenia | reverse complement strand
TTATGTTTCCAAATGACCACGCCCACCTCAGGCATCGCGTGTTGTATGGACCTGTCCGTGGGAAATGTTGCCGTGGCTCGGAGGATAGAATAGTAATTTATCAATGTGAAGGTTGATGGTTCGCTCCCAGCCTGTCATGTCAAAGTATCAAATGGCAATATAATGACTTACGTACATGAATAACAAATGGTTATGGTTAGAGTAGTGTGAGGAACGTGACGACATCGATATTTTTGTCTTTTTCTGTGGTCTGCCAGCCAAAACCGAACACGTTACTTAAATGCGCTTTCGTCCACGACCGCTAGATGTCGCCTTTTTCCATTCCAAAATGAAAATATTGGTCTTAATCCATGATTGCAGAAACGACCAACGCCTACGTTTTCACTCTGAGGTCAGGATGAGTTATATTTAGGTGTTCCTCTGTGTGCTTGCCACCTTATGTGTCAAGTCTGCATTTTGTCTTATTTGTTCACTTCCTGTTTTATTTTGACAGTAGTCTTTCCCCAGTGTATTGTGTTCTACTTTGCTTCCCTTTTGTCATTAGTATCATGTTTCCAAGCTGTCTCCACTGCACTCCTGTCCTCCTAGTTCATGTTTATGCCTTTGTCAAGTTCTAATCAAGTCTAGTTTAGTTATGTTTTGTAGTTTATTCCTGCAAATAAAGCCTGAATTAGAGTTCTGCTTTGGGGTCCTCTGCCTTGCCTGCCACAGCAGTTTATGACAATCAGCATGTTATCCTCAGCAGGTCTTTTTCTTTTAACGACCTTACCAATAACTCCATCCAGATGAGATACAGGAACAGTCTGAAGACCACCATGAACCTTATTTTTTACTCTTTTGAAAAGGCACAAACTGGGATTTTAAAACCTTGGACAACTTATGTGTGAACAACTTAACCCTTTAAGACCTACAACACAAAAAGTCCATCAGACCATATCTTTACATTCATACATGCTGTTGTAACATCATGTGTGTCGTCAACTCACTATACATAGAACCTTCAGAGCCCATTATATGTATAAAGATAATTCATAAAAAGCACAAAAGGTAGCTAAAAAGTGCACTAACTCACAAATAAATTGAAAACAGTTTTCTCTATCTACATACTGTATTAAGCTAGCTACAGAAATGGCATAGCTGTACATGCTAATGCACACGATAAAGCGCATGGAGTACATTTTGTTGTTTAGAGCTTAATACAGGATTTTTGCAAACCCATTAGAGGAAGGATACGGGGATATGGGACATGTTGAATACAGTACATGATACATAAGTGCAAATCCTCTGGTTTCCTATACAAAAATAATTATTGCTCTATCATATGTGGTTGCAATTCTACGGGAATTTAAAAGCAGCTAGCAGCTGGGTACGCCAGCACTCCCATCGTTCTCAAAGGGCTACAGAATTTCTGGATAAATATTTTGTTCTCTTCCGGTACCAGTCAGGATTTAGAAAACAACACAGCACAATAACCAAAGTGGTTACTAATGTTAAAGCAGTGGATTGCAAAAAATGCTGTGCTGCCCTTTCTTGATTTGACAAAGTTTATCATACAATTTTGTCTCTCCCTGAGCCTGGTTCTTCCACAGGTTTCTTCCTGTTAAAAGGGAGTTTTTCCTTCCCACTGTCACCAAGTGCTTACTCGACTGTTGCTTTTGACTGTTGGGTTTTTCTGTAATTATTATTGTAGGGTCTTTACGTTACAATATAAAGCACCTTAAGGTGACTTGTGATTTGGCGCTATAAAAATAAAATTGAATTAAACTGAAATCATCGCTGTTCTTTGTATGCTGCTACAAAATGTCCATCTGTGTATATCCGCAGACTTTCTCATTGGTTAGTTTTAATCTATAAATGCCTATTTGGGCTGGTTCATTTTTAGTTGTGTCTCAATATGTGTAAGTGTCTTTAACAGTTTTACCAGAGACTTCACTCTCAAAATGTAAAACCAGTGCTTGTACCCAGTGTCAGAATGGACTTTGGTAAATTACTCCAGGAAAAAGGAGCAGCATATTTAAAAGAGTTTTTCCCTAAGGAGCTGAAAGTGTCAGAACTGGCTAAGATGAGTTTAAGTCCATTTTGAGGGAACATGAAAATAGACTGCTCTCTTGGAATGATCCATTATTCAATTTAATTTGAATATATGTGTTACCATAGATTGTTGACTGATATGTTGTTATGTTATATGTTTTATTTGTTACGTTTGCTGCCCTCTTGACCAATGTTCCCTGTAATGTTTCATGTGTCTGGGCATACACAAAAGCTCCCTGAGCACACTGAGGACCACGATGAGCAACGCTGTGGCTACACACCTATTATAAATATAAGCCATTCCATCTTAAAAGAAACACATTTCTTTTTTATTTTGGCTTGGTGAGTGGATGCCCCACTGCCCGATCGCTTAGCCATGACAATTGGTTAGCATTCGCGTCTCTTAACTCCATCACACTGTTCTTACCTAGCTAACCTGCACGGTGCCACAGTGCATATGGGCAGGCACGTACACTCAACAGTATGCGATGATTGAATGCGTAGCGTAGGCGCACCGTATCGTATCATTGGCTGAAAACCAGACACTCACTGTGTTAAACTACAAAATGGTACGGAAAGAATTTTTATTGGTCTAATTAGTTTACGTTTTATGTTGGATTAAATTTTTTGCGCTGCATAGATTTTCTGCGCTGAGAATGTGCGAGCAGTGCACGATTGCGCACGCGCGCAGCTTAGAGGGAACATTGCTCTTGACCACGTTTCGCTTAGAAAATGGGACTTTCAGTCAGACTTTTTACATGGTTAAATAAAGAATAAATAAAAATAAATAAACAAATGTGCTGCATAAAAATGTATTTCAAATTCTGTATAATTGTTGAGTCATAGAAAATACACCACAGCCTGAAGCTAAATCAAATTAGCTCTCTCTCCAGAGTCCCCTGTCTAACTCACTGTGCCTGCGGCCCTTGCACCTAGACCCACTGTGTCTTCAGCCCCTGTTTTTGCCCGAGGGTCCCGTTCAGCACCACGCCCCGAGGGTCCGGTTCTGCCTGAGCCGTGTCTCGTCCCACCGCCGCTGCTGCAGCAGCGGGTGGCACGTCTCCTGGTTCCGCCGCCGCTGCTGGGAGCACGGTCTCGGACTCGTTTTCTTTTATTTTCTGTTCCTCACCTTTGGTCACCTGGACATTTGGGACCGGTGTCCTTCCTCGCCCAATGTTTTCGTTTTGGTTTTCTGGACTGTGTTCCAGGTCTTTGCCGCCGCCTTTTGTTTTGGATTTTGGACTGACTCCCTGGACTGCTTGTTGTGTCTCCTGTGTTTGTTTTTCTTTGTTGGTTCGGTCCCTCCATCCTGTTGTCCCCCGCCCCCCATTCTGGTTTGTTTTTGTTTTGCTGTTTTGGCTGTCGGGAGTCGGCCATTGGGGGGGGGGGGTCCATGGTCTGGGCCGTTTACCTGGCTCTTTGTGTTTTTATTGTTTTTGATTCCCAGTGTTTTCGTTTTTACCTGGGTCCCTGTCCCCTGTAGGTTTTTCCCTATGTCTAGGTCTGTGTTTTGTTTCCCCCTGCCTGTCGTGTGTGTCAAGTCTGCGTGGGTTTTCCTGTTTTACTTTGATAGTGTCTCAGTCTGTGCACCTTGTATTCAGTTTTGCTTCCCCTCGTCTCCTTAGGTTATTATCTCCACCTGTGTTCCCAGCTGTTCCTGATCCCCTTGTTATCCTGTGTATTTTTGTCCCTGTCTCTGTCTACTCTGTGTCACGTTGTAGTCATTGTTTTCCCCGGTGTGCTCTCGGTCTCCCCTGTGTTCCCATGCTCCCATGTACCGTGGACCAGATGGTTTGTTTTGTGTTTTTATTTTTCCTGCAATAAAGCAGAGTGGAAATTCAAAGCTCCGTGTCCCACCTTGTGGTCCTGTTCTCCTGCCTGCCGCAGTTTTCCATGACATATATAAATAAACTAATAAATTCTAATCTAAATTAGCTAAATAAGCAATAAATTGACTTAAAAGTAAAATATTTGTCTTTTTATGAATAAATCCCTATGAAAGAGTTGGCCTGTGCTACACATCAGTAACTTGGTGTCTTGATAATTTGTTGACTGCACAGAGATGTTTACTAGTTTACGTACAGTGGTTATTGCTCCTGTGCACCGGTGCATTACTTTAATACTGAGTGTGTGATTTTACGCGCTAGGAATGAATACCTGTGCTTGTGAAATCAATTTTTTTTTTAATGGGTTATGTTTATTCTCACGTGGGAATTTTGGCATAAATTTTATTCCGATTCCATTTTATGCCTCCCATTCTATGCTAGGAACCACAAGTAAGCCAGCAGTCTGAGAGCCAAGTGCTCTGTTTGGGGTCTTTAAGATAAGATGGGGCCTGATTTTTCAAGACCTTTGATGTGAGGAGAAGGATTTCAAATTTGATTCTGGATTTAACAGGGAGTCAACAAAGAGATGCTCTCTCTTTCTAGTCCCTGTCAGCACTCTAGCTGCAGTACGATGAATAAATGAATCAATGAATTAATTCAATGGCTTAAAATTCGTGCAGCTCTCGGCCTTCTCATTAGGGAGACAAACTGTACATCTGTTTCCTGCTGTAAGAGCCTGTTCACCCTCTTTCTTTAGCAGAACACACAGAACACATTACTCACGGAATATTACCATAACTGTGACTGAGGAAGAAAATTGCACATGAGTATTTGCATGACATTTTTAAAGGGCAAAAGTAAACTGAAAGTGCATTTTCTGTAACTACTTTTTGGCATTTTCTGAATTGTGAGAAGGAGACATTTTATCAAATAATAAATAATTTCAGTTGAGATTGTCTGCAGGGGTGCAGCACAGTGATGTATTGGTGCACTTTCACCTCACAGCAAGAAGATCCTGTGCTTGAATCCACTTTCTCTTCCTGTTCTCCTTGTGCCTAATGGGTTCTCTCAGGGCCCCTCTCAGGGCTTTCTCCTGCGGTCCAATGACATGCAGGTTCGGCTAACTGGTCATTTTAAACTGGCCATGAGCATGAATATGAGGATGAATGGTTGTCTGATAGGAGTTAAGAAAGTGGATGTCTACAGGAGATCTGGTCAAGCATCAGTGTGTGATGAGTAGGGACTGTAATCCTCTAACACATTCTTTCTATTTACTCATAACTTATGTAAATATTTCTAAGTTTCTGAATCATAACTATATGATATATTTAATAATGCCATTTGATAATTATATGACATGGTATATCCTTTCATAGCAGAGAAAGAGACTTTTCAAATGTTACTTTTTGATATGACACCACTAGAAAATTAGTAGATGACCTGCTCTACCTCCTGAGCCACAACCACCGCACTACATATCACTATGCAACCATAATGGACAAAGAAGTTGTTCCACAACACTTTGCAGCATTTGTTACCGTCTGATCGGGTGCTGGGACTGCCACAGCATACTTGGTGAAATGGTCTGTTATGACAAGTATACTTTGGTATCTTGTCTATCTGGCTCTAAGGAGAAATAATCAGCAAACCAGTTCTAGCTGACTGCTTGTCTAGATGTTTATAAGAAGGGCACTGCATTTAGTTCTGGCCTTTTGACAAACACAACTCACATGTTTGAACTTTGTTGCCAAGATCTGCTGTGATGTGTGCGCAGAAGAAGCGATTGTGTACCAAGAGTGCGCCACCTCACCTCTTCGTCCCTCACTCTCAACACCAGATGCCCCCAGGGCCGTGTGCTCAGCCCTCTACTGTACTCGCTGTACACCCACGACTGCAAGGCCACGTCAGAGTCCAATGTCATCATAAAGTTTGCTGACGACACGGCTGCTGTGGGACTAATATCCCACAATGATGAGACACCCTACAGGAGGGAGGTCTCCCACTTGGAGAACTGATGCTGGGAGAACCACCTTCTGCTTAACGTCAGCAAAACAAAGGAAGTGATTGAAAGCAGAGGGAGTACCATCCACGTCTCATCAGTGGTGCTGAGGTGGAAAGACTGGACACTTTCAAATACTTGGGAGTGACCATCTCACGGGACCTGTCCTGGACTCATCACATTAACATCACTGTGAAGAAGGCCAGACACCGTCTCTACCTCCTCAGGCAGCTGAGAGACATCAAGCTCCCACTCAAGCTGCTCAAGAACTTTTACACCTGCAGCCTGGAGAGCATCATGTGTGGGAGCATCAGCACCTGGATGGGAAACTGCACCAAACAGGACTTCATGGCCCTGAAAAAAAGAGTTCATTCAGCTGAACTGACCATCAGAACCACCTGCAGGACATTTACAGCAAGCAGGGCAGATTAAGGCTATGAAGATCCTAAAACAGCCCAGCCACCCCGGACACTATCTCTCCTCCCTGCTCCCCTCAGTCCGACGTCACTGCTGGCTGAGGATGAAGACTGAGAGGGTGAAGAAAAGTTTTTATCCACAAGCCACAAGCACGAACAGTTCAGAAACAATTTGAAATGATAAAAAAAAAAATTATTAAATGATTAAAACTTTCCTTTTTGGTAAATATTTGGTGCTGGCTCAGATCCTGTACCCTGCCGTAGACCTTGGCTGCAGGGGGCTTCCTTTGATGCACTTAGTATTTCTTGTTCATTCGACTCGTTTCATTAGTTAGCATTAATCTCTGGCTCTCTTCCACAGTGTATCCTGTGTGCATAGTCCGGTTTTCTCTGCATTATTGCAGGGTCTTACTTTACAGTCTAAAGTAACATGAGGTGACTTTTGCTGTGATTTAGGACTATATAAATACAACTGAACTGAAATGAAATTGAACCTAAAATTCATGTTGGCATGTTTTTTTTTTTATATAAAACTCCATACAGTACCACTAAAATGCCAAATTCTCTAATTTTGAAGAGATAATTTCACTTGCTGTCTATGAATTAATCAAGTGAATTTGATTAGGAGTGCCTGGCTGTTACGTACCTTCTCAATTCCTAGAAGCAGGAAAGGTGTTGTCACATGACTATACATAGTTTACATGCTTTTAATATATTTTTCTGAACTGGGATAATTTTACAGCATACAGTACAGTATATCTATAATATATGGGTGCTCTAATGCAGACAGGGTCAAAATTATATATATAGGCTCAAACATATACTGTACATACAGTACAGCTCACTAATATTTGTTTAAATGTCCCTTAGCAAGTTGCACTTCAACCAAATGTGTTTTAATAGCAATCAACAAGCTTCTGGCATATTTCTGCCTGGATGTTTGAGTGCTTTGCGGTCACTGTTGCTGTGATTTGGCACTTTCTAAATTGAATTGAGTTGAACTGATCATCCTTTGTGGCAAAATTGGTAGAGTGCATTTAATATTGCTGCTTTCCTGGCAGAGACCGGGCCTTCAAAAAGAATTCACAAATTTTCAGTAGGGTTGAGATTGGGGGTTTGGTAAGGTTAACGTTAGCCTCCTTTATCCATTCTAAAACCAGTTTGATGTGTGTTTGGGATCATTGTCCAGTTGGAACACCCAACTGTGTCCACGTTTCAACCATCTAGCTGTTGACTCAAGGTAAAGTTGATACATTTGGATACATCTGTGGCCAGATAGCTCAATCTTTGTCTCATCTGACCATAAATCTGTTGTTTAGAAATGGCTCCTAGAATCTACAATTCTCCTTTACAGAACTCAAATACATTCCTTAGGTTTTTGAACTGTTCTGAGTATTTGTCAGCCTAATTAGTGCTTCTAAACAAATCTTTTATAATACAGGAAAAGAGAAACTACCAGTTGTAGTCACAGCATCACTAACAAGAAGTTAATAAGCCTGGACCTTGTCAAGTTAACCCTATAATGCCAAATGTGTTGTCTGAGACACAGCATACTTCCAAAGTTCCAGGATTTGAGAAACAATTACCATAATAACCCCACATGGCTGTGAAGTGCAATTTCTCAGCTGTCAGAGTATGAATTTTTCCGATAGGACAAACAGTTGTGGAATTACAGTAAAAAGCCGGCTGATCAAAGGAACTTTGAGGCAGAGGCAGGCACATGGAGGTAAATGGAAAAACAAGCCTGTATTGAGACTGAAAAAGAAACTACTGTAAAATTATGTAGATTACAAAAACTAAAGAAAACCTAAACTGAGTACACAACAAACACAGCAACAAAACCACTGCAACAAAGACAACAACAATCTAAAAAATGACAAAGGGAAGACTGAGACAGTAAAGAGAGGAGACAGCTGGGGCAGAACAGGTGAACAAAATGACACTGTGAGACTAATGGAAATAAAGCAAACACATGGGACAGGTGATGGCAAAATAAAACAGGAAGGGAGGCGACATGGAAACAAATGCAAACTTGACACCATACACAGAGAACACAGACTAGACACAACATGGGGAGACAGACACACAAGACAAGACACTCAAAGGGGGCGGCACTGAGAGAACGACACAGGGGGAACTACACCAAACACTACTAATAAGAACCTGAACATGACTGAAACAACAGACAAGAAACTAAAACCAAGAATCACAAAAGGAAAAAATTTGGAACTTCAAAAGTCTTCAAAAGAAAACCACTGGATCAGAAACCCAGAACACTGATGCTGAAATGATGACCATAGTCTGAGGATGTAAAGGTTTGAAACATGGATTCATACAGACATTCGTTCTGGGAATTGGGGTAAGATATAATAGTCAGTCATTACTATAAAAACCTATTATGGTTTAACATAATAATGATTTATAGTTCACATATTACAGGGACACATAAGGACCTTGAATAACTTTATCAAACTTTTAACACCTCCCACTCCCATTCTCAAACTGCATTAGACCTACATCAGTGAGTCTGGACTGACATAGAGATAAAGGTTACTCTCATTCTTAATGGCATACATTTCCCAAGGGACTGAGGAGAGGTTTCAAGACAGCTATAAGGGCTTTTCAGTGGGTGTTTGTCATCCTTATTAAAAAGTTCAAGAACACTATGGAAAACAATTTAATTAATACTGATTATGTCTAAAAGAGCACTGCCTCAGGGCACTGGAAAATGTCTGATAAAACACAGAGTACTTTAATCTGCGAGAATTAATTACCTGCTAAAGTATACACCCCTTTTTCTGCATCCCTTCCAGGCCTTGTCATTGTAACATTTTCCTTTATCCACTGTCTCTTCTTAGATTTAAGCACATGTTTTGAATTAACTGTTGTAAACTACTCCACTTTATAAACTTTCTGGCTGATGAATTTAACAATGAAACAAGTATTAGACTGCTGACTGGGGGTTAATAGAGTCGAATGCAGGTCACTTTCTCCACACACGAGTGTAACCTCAGGGGTCAAGCTTAAGTGTATGATAATAGGGTGGATTTTACACTTGCCCAATAGAGAAATATAAAAATATTATACTTGTAGTGAAACACAATTAAGTTAAAGCTAAGTTTATCATCCGCTTAGCCCATAAAAAGATAAATGATACCACAGCTCTCCTTCATATCTCAATAACAGCAGCTGAAGTAAAATTTAAATAAGGAAATGTGGCACTAACTTGAAATAGAAATACTTCTCCAGTTCCCATGCAGAGATTAAACATGGATTAACTTTAAGCATCAGTGGATCCTTTGTCACATTAACAGTTAAACTTCTGTAAAGTAACTGTACATTGTCACTCCTGATCTCAAGATCACAGATGTCATTCCTGGAATCTGCTGGAGCCACTCTCCCAGTTTGGAGGTTTGGGTGGTCTTCTCTCAACCCTCTGTAGTTTTTGAGCTTCCCATGTTACTTCTTCTGATGCTGCTATCACTTGGTATTGCTACATCTATCACTACGCCTTTCTTCCTCTGCTTGTGCACCACTATGTCCAACTAGTTAGCCATCACCAGTTTGTCCGTTTGTGTCATGCCTCTAGGCAGCCAGCCTGTCTTTTAGTTCTCTCGTGTGTGTGTGTACACATGATTGGAGCCATGGAGGAGGCGGCCCTACCTGCTCACACCTGACCTGAGTTCCAGCTCATTCAGTGACCTTTATAAGCACGCCACAGACAATCAGTCTTCGCTGGATCATTGACTGACCTGCAGTTAGTTTCGGCCGCTCTATGGTCTTTCCCGTGATGCTCTCTCTGCCATCCTGCTTACTTCTTTGTCTCTGTGTTCAGATCTCCGCACCTCCAGCCTCGCCATCACGCCAGCCCCTGCGCCGCTTGATCCACTCCCCTGGCTTCCACCTCTACCGCTCCTCGGCCCGGCCACTCACCCGTCCTTCCCGCCGCCACGACGGACCATCTCCAACTCATCCGCAGACTTCCCATCCAGTCTCTCTCTCACCTTCAGCTCCTCTGGTTCACTCCTCCCTGGACAACCACAGCTACCCTCTTCAGTCAATAAACGTGTTCAGTTCACCTACCTTCTGCTTGAGTCTCCTCCTTCCCTGGCAGTCTGAC
>VOQJ01015968.1:12211-22640 GCA_015052665.1 Apistogramma diplotaenia | reverse complement strand
AGCATCTGTCTGTCATTCAAACGCATGAACATGAGCAGTGCCTGTGACGACCTCACACAGTGCTAGCCTCCAGACATCACAGCTGGGGCTGTAGCTCCAGCCATCATCCTCATCTTTGAAATCAGTGGCTTCAGCAGCCATTTTAACTCGTCTACCTATATCTGACCATGTGATGTTTTGTGGGGTGTCTGTCAACTTGTACATGCTTGTTTGATCTGTGGGGAGGAGAACTGTCACTGCAGCATAAGACCTTCGATCAGTGTACATGTTTGTGACCGCCAACGTCACTGGGGTCGTTTCAAAAAAGTTTTTTACATAATCATCCTGCGGGTCGTTGTGCCAAAAGTAATGTTTAATTATCCGGCACAACAACGGCTCTTCGACTCTCTCTGGGGGATACTCCGACCTCGCCCCGTTGACCACACCCCTCTTTCCCGGGCGGGTCAGCTGTCAGGCTCGACCCTGTAATCGACCCTGTAATTAACGCGTTTCTCACTCACGTTTTGCCGTCCGGTCCGAACTCGTCAGAACTCGCCGCTGGCAGGCAAAGTCAGGTCTACGTTGCTGGCCTGCAAGAGAATTTTCACCCCCCAGGTCTTTCACTCAGAGTCCTGCTGACTCAGACCATGCATGGATTTAGTTTGTGGATGTCCCCAATTAGTAGATAACCTGTTCTACCTCTGAGCCACAGCCATAACAGATGTAGCCCCCAAAAGGAAGAGTAATTCGGGCCTAATAATAGGTATCTAACAAAGCTAGCATCTCTAAATAGCATAGTATGTATGCAGAATTCAGATTGATCTTGTCACCACATGCAAGGTCATGTTAATCTGCTGAAGCTGTACCTGCATCTAGTGCTCAGCATAAATATTTAATTAATATTTTTCAATTTTTGAGACAAGAGTTTATTGCGAGTTTAAGTTTATTGGATTTTTCTTTTGCAAACAGTTGTTGAATACAATTTTTAAATGGTATAATTTGATGAGGTCTTATTACACAATAGTTACTCTTGCACCTTGAATTTTGCACCTGACAAATAAAGTATGAAAAATGAAAACTAATACTAAAACTAATGAAAACTAAACTGAAGATTAAAGAAAGAAAAAAAAACGAATGAAAATGAGCAAAAGCACTCTAAAAACTAATCAAGCTCTTCAGTGGGTGATCTAAAGTTTCCTCCAAAGAAAACAATTTGAAACAATGAAATGAATGAGGAGTGCAGCCATTTCTGAGGGGCTCAAAGTAGAGCCGCTGCTCTTCCACATCAAAAGCAGCCAGTTGACGTGGTTCGGGCATATGCTAGGATGTGTCCTGGGTGCCTCTTGAGTGAGGTATTCCAGGCAAAGAGGCACAGTGGCAGATCCAGGATACACTGGAAGGATTATATCTCTCGGCTGGCCTGGAAATGCCTTGGGGTCCCCCCAGGTAAGCTGGAGGTGGTTGGGGAGAGGGAGGTCTGGGCTTCTCTGCTTAGACTGCAGCACCAGATAAGCAGAAGAAAATGCATGGATGGATGATGGAAAGAACAAATTTCAGAAAATTTCATCAAGCTTAATAAAAAGTTAAATATTTTAAAAAGTATAAAAGTTACAACAGCAAAAAATTATCTCACAATTCTCCATAAAAAGTTAAACGTTTTTATGTCAGAATGGTTTCTGTAGCACAAAGCTTGCGGAAGGAAATCTAGGAAAACAATGCTGTGACTGCTTCATTCAAATTAATTAGACCACAGACACATTGCAGTCAATGATCCATATATTCAAATGGTATGGTTACCCACAAGTGTTGCTGGCGTGTGTTTTTATCCATCATTGATTATATAAATTGAAAATGCTGTCAAGATTATTAACTAGTGGAAAGCGCCGCTAATCGAACTTTAACATGCAGGTATTCATATCCGCGATGAGACACTGACACTTGATATATTTCACTAGTAACATTGTTGTAAATAAGTATCTTGAGCGAAAACGGAAGTATGCTACGGAGTATTATCTTGACTCACCGAGGAGTTTCCACCCACTTCCTCCTCTTACCAATGAGCTGTGCCGGCTCGGATTCCTCCAGGGCCGAGGGAGTTCGCGGGAAACCGGTTATAGTCGGGATGCAGCATACATAACTGAAGAGCAGAGCGGCTGTCTTTGTTAAAAACCCCGTGTGATATTACCGAGTAGTTTTAAGCTAATGCTATTAAAAACGGAGCAGTGGCACAGCTTTGTTTGCCCTTATGCTAATATCTGACGCTAGTTAGCGGGCTGTCACATCGTGCTTCACACGACTGGACGGGAGGAAAAAAAAATACGTCTGAATAGGAAGAGACAAAGAGGTGCCGCTGTCAGGCACGAAAAGGACTAGTTAAAAATGAGTCTTTTCAATTTAGACAGGTTCCGTTTTGAGCGGAACCCAGCCAACAAGGACCGGGACAACGGGTCCAAAAGTCCAGAGTCTGAAAAGGAGAACAAGCCAGGTAACCAGCAGCTACACGTAAGGGCTAGCCTTGCATTGCTGATAGCTAGATGTGTTAAAATGCTATTGTTAGCAGTACCTGTAGGGCTGTAACGCGGTTTTAACAGCTCAGCATGGCTTTTCCCCGGAGCAGTGCCAAGGCCGATATTTAGAGATTAAAGTCCCTGTATGGTTGGACATCACATGACTAAATATCACACACACAACACAGGGGGCTGTGATTAATACCAACAATGTGATTTAAGAAATGCTGCTGGAGCTTTGAGATGATGACAGTCTAATTCATCTTTTTACACCCACTAAAGTGATTATGAGGATATCTTGTATGCCGATATATCTGTCAGGCACCCTGCATATCCACCATCTTTAACTTCATCCTTCAGGTGTCTTTGGAGGAGGCTCCATTTATTGGCAGTAAAATGTAAAAGCAGTGTATTTAGTTGACACCAAATTTGCAGTCTTGCCTGATGCGTTACAGTAACATTGATCTCAAAATCATGATGAAGACGTACTCTTAAGTGTGATTAAGCAGCAGAATATTGAGGAACTAAACCATCTGCCTGCTAAATTTGCACAAGAGCCAGACAATATACAGTATTCCCTACAAATATTTTTTTAATATAGCCAATGTAATCTGTCTACTAATAATCTCCCAATATGTTTCTACCTTTGTTTTCAGCCCAGATGAAGCCTGTCAAAACTCCACCAAAATCCCATGCCCGAGGAGTTGTTTTTGAGGAAGTCTTTACTGTAGATTTAGAGGAGGACGAAGTTATTTCTGAACCAAAGACCAAGATATCGTTACCACCAAATTCCATGTGTGTACATATTAAAATAACCAATAATTCACTGTTGTTCTTTTTTTTTCCTCTTCACATTTTCAGTTGCTCATCTGCTGCTTATATTACAGCGTTGTTGTTTTTCCTCTGCAGCAAGCCCGCAGAGCAGGCGTACCAAACTATAGTGTTGGATGATACAGACGACGAAGACAATGAATTGGATGAGAAAACGAACCGACTAATGGAGCTGTTTCCTCAATTGACAAGACCGGATGCACTGGAGGTGAGTTTCGGTAAAATAGAGATTGTGTATTTTTACACATCAGGTGCATTCATTTAAATTAGGAATGCTAATTTGCAAGAATAAAGCAGCTCAGGTCATATTCTGACCATTTGAGGCGACATTTTTGAGCTGACTTTTTGCTCGATAAATAATCAGTTTAATGTTTACTTTTTATTTTCATTGACCCAAATTCATGTACTTGAATTAAATTATTGTATGGGCTCTTTACTGCTTACATTAATAATGACTTCTTGATTGGGAATACCTAAACAAAACATGTATTTATATATTAACCACCTCTAATTTAGTCACTGTTTATTTGACTTTGTCTCTTCTGTTTTCCTCTCAGATTGTTGAGAGTTCAAGTACACTGGATGGGGCTATAGCCACCTGCCTTTTAAAATATGGAGATAAAGAAGGTAAATATTTTTCACTTTTCATAAGCACATAATGGCTAAGTTGATGCTTTGCTGTGTAGCATGAAGGTTTATAAGTAAGAGGGAAATTCTGAGCTTTCCAGGAACCTCCTCTATAGGTGTATAAAAATTTTTATTCCAAATTTGGCAAGAGGGTATTGTAAAGATACAGTATTAAAGAATATGGTGTTCTTTTCTTTTAAGAGCACTGTCTGTTTTGTCCTTGTAGCCCCAAGTCCAAGCAGGAAGAGAAAGCAGGATGGAAGCAGTAGTTCAAAAGACAGTGGTGAGATTCAACCTAGCAAGAAGTCCAAAGCATCAGTGGTAAGCCTTCTAACAGTGTCTTCATGTTCTCAAACTGAAAATATGTGTCTTTGCAACATTATAATAGTGATGTCACAGTCACGATACTGCATGAAAACAGTGCTGTTGGGCTGCTGTTGTGCCCGAAAGGTTGTTTAGAACACTGTTTTTTTCTTTGAGACAGAAATCAAGTATGTTTATAAGAACTGCTGAGGCCAACAAATGCAAAACTTCAGGTTTTTGTGAATTGAAATGTTAAATGTCCCTTTTTTTTTTTGTTATGGTTATTGGTTTTTAATGGAAAGGTCTCTGATGGGGAAGGAGATGAAGGTAAAGAGCCCAGCTGGGAGAAGCAGGAAGCAATGGTCAGAAGACTGCAGAAGAAATTTCCTGACCAGGACAAGGAGGTGAGTTCAAATACTGTCTGTAACACAACAAGAGGATTTCATACTGGGAGTCATTTTTGTTTGAGTTTGTGATGTTGCACAGCACAGTGAAATATTTGACTGCTGTCCTCCTGTTTTACATTGGACTGTAGCAGCTGCCTTGCGTCCTTTATGAACACACAGTGCCACAAACGACATTTCCACTGATGCAAATTATATTTTACAAAATCTGTCTAAAATGGCCTATAACGCTGCTATAGCAGTCATAAATAAGCATGCAGATGTGCCACTGTAGCTCACCTGGTAGAGAAAACAGTTCTTCGTGTGATGTCCTGGTTCACTTCCAGCCTGTGCTGTTTTCTTCCTGTCACTCCCCTCACTCTTTCCCCTCTAGCTACCTGTTTACCCCTCACTGTCCTGGAAGGCCAGAAAAATAAAGTTAAAAAATTTACAGTGTTTAACAAGTTGATTAAACCAATTTCCAATATAAGGTTTGTGCCACAACTTTTCTGTAATGGTTAATCCACCAGTATACAGAAGCCCTTTATTTGAAATGATGTCTTAGCATTTAAATATCGTAATTGTTGTTCTCAATGAATTTTTAAATTTAGTGTTTTACAAAGAAAACAAAAACAAAGCAGTTATTTACTTGGTTTTCTGACTCCTCAGAGAGGTCCAGTATGCCAGCTCAAATGTGGATATTAAAAAAATGAATTCAGTTTTAAGTAATGGTTTTTTAATGGATTTCTTATCTTTAAGGCAGGTGGTTTAATAAATGTGTTAAACATTGTATACAGGTGGGGGAGATGAGGTTGAGCATTTAGTTGAGTTCATCTTGTGAGCCCGAGCAGCAGCAGCGTCTTTGTCCAATTATGTCAAAGCAAAATGGTGAGAAATGGAAGTCGGTTAGTTGCAGTACTGATCTGCAGTCTGTCGTAGGAGCTGCGGATGGTGCTGCAGGAACATGACTGGAATGTTGAAGATGCTCTGCAGGTCCTACAGATGTTCTCAGACACAGGTGCAAACACAACAGCTGTCACCTGAAGCTGCCCATTCATTCATATGTACTTTTCAATTTTATGTGAAACTGTTTAACTGATCCTAAACCGGCTGTTTGTTTTCTCATATTAGATAATACAAGTTTCAGCTCGCACGAGTCAGAAGGAAAGAAATCCGACAAATCAAAGAAAAAAGAGAAGTCAAACAGGGAGCTGAACGACCAAGATGATGAGGAAAATGGTCAAAAGAAGCGTGACTATAAGGACTTTAAAGACCATGTCAGTGAAACAGAGGACAGTGCAGATGATACGGATGCTACAAAGGACAGTGAAGAAGATTCTGGATCAGAAGAGGACATAGACTCCAAAAACAAAAGTAGAAAGTCCACTCCGTTTTCATGGATTGTAAAAAAATCTGATCCAGTGGCTTCATCATCTTCTGCCAGCACAACTACTACCTCTTCCTCCCTGAAGCCATCCTCTTCATCTGTTGCCCAGACTTTGTCCAGATTTGCCAGTGGGACCAGCATAGCTAAGAAGCAGGCAGCAGAGAGAAAGAGGAAGGCGCGTGCCTCAGATGAACACGTCAGCTCTGAGGGGGAAAATGACTATGACGATCCAGTAAGCAGCGAGTTCGAGGATTCAGATGACGAGCTGGATTCCAAAGAAGGCATGACGGACGTGAAAAAGGAGATTCTTGCATTCTTTCAGGATGCCTCACTAGATGAACTCTCACTGATTTCTGGGTGCTCCATTAAAAAAGCGCAGAAAATTGTGGAACTGAGACCTTTTGACAGCTGGCAAAGCTTGGTAAGAGGCCAAATATGCAAATGTTTCTAAAGAGCAAGCAAGAAACTTTAGATTTCCAGCAGCTTATTTGTATTAAATGAATCACTTTGCATGAGCTTTTGGTACAAAAAGACAAAGAACTGCATTCATTGTCTGAAATCCTCTGACTGAATGCCAGAAAAGACATTGTGACCTTTCCTTCATACTAGAATTTACTTGTTGAGCATGTTACACTTAGGTCTTCTGTGCAGAGATCAGGCCTTTATTAACATCACAACACTTTCATACAGCACAGCAGTTTTTCTTTTTCTAAACGCATCACAGGGTAAATATGCAGTCATGGATGTAAGGACAGGTACAAATAGATTCTGCTGTAGTGACTGATATTCATATGTTGTCATATTGTGTGAATGATTTCACTTATTTTTTTTATCCTGTAGATTGAAGTCCTTCATAAGGACAATGGACTTTCAGAAGATTTGCTGCCGGGCTGCAGAGTTGTCCTCAAAGAGAGGAAGGTTGTCCTGGGGCTGATGACCAAATGTCAGACAATTTCATCAAAAATGGTCAAACAAGTCACTGAAGTGATGGAGAAAGGCACAGGGGCCATGAAACAGCCCAGAGTACTCAATAGCCAGTGAGTATAATTCCTTAAGAACCAGCTTAAATTTCTTATTCTTTACACTATGTGACCCAAAACAACATTAGATTGTCACCCAAGGCAAAAAAGAACCTTGCTTTAGAGAGTTCAGGTGTGTGGGTGGTCTTAGTGGGCAGCCTCAACCTGCAGAGAGTGTCTGTTGTCGGATGGGTGCATAAATTGAGCATAAAGGTGATCTATTTTATACTGTGTTTTTTTTTTATCTTTTTCAGTAAATCATTGCATGTATTTCCTGTTTCCTTACCAGAATATAAAGTGATTTATGGTTAAAGAATTTCTAACCAGGACATTTTAAAATTTTAGCAAAATGTAGTGAAAGGATTAGATAGAAATTTGTATTCAGAGAAATATTTAAAGTCTTAAAATCTTTTGGTTTGTCCTTTTGTCTTTACAGTGGATAAAACAAGCAAAGGTGTTAGAAAAATAAGAGCGTGTAATGTGCTAAGCTGAAGAAAGAAGTGTGAATGTTTTTTTTCACGTGTGAAAGCTCAAAGGTGATTCGTCAAAATACCTCAAGTGTGTGAAAGAAGTGCAGGATTTGTGAGCACTGTGGTTCTGCCAGTGTAGCTGCCTGAGGTGACCTGTGACCTCTGAAAGAACTTGGTCCTCACTGGTGTTATAATAGTTTTTATCTTCTTTTTTCTCCATAAATTAGGCATTACAACTTGATGAGTTGTAATATTAGTGTGAGTTTAAAAAAAATGACAGACCAACTTCTTATCAGTTTATTCTTGTTGCCCTTCAGGTTCCAGCTGAAACCCTATCAGCTAATTGGCCTAAAGTGGCTGCTGCTTCTTCATGAACACAAACTGAGTGGTATCCTCGCAGATGAAATGGTAAGCCAACAAGCCTGTGACCCCAGTGGGCCCAGGTACTTTTTCTTTTCTTGGTACTAAGCCATCGTGCAGGTGAATAAACCTGCAGAGAGTATAGATAAGGATCAAGGTCAAAGAAACTTTGCTTTGTAGAGTTCAGTAAAGGTGCAGTCAGTCAGTATTTTGTTGTACGTGTCTAAATGTTGTCCGCCTGTTTTATCTTCTGTGCCTGATGTCTGATTGTAGCTCTGTCCTTCTCTCTCAGGGTTTAGGGAAGACTATCCAGGCTATAGCATTTCTAGCTCAGCTCTACCAGAATGGAATTGAAGGGCCTCACCTCATCACTGTGCCTTCCTCTACACTGGGTAATGATGATCTCCACATACGAGATGCTTACAATTTCACTTTCTACCGTATAATCCTACAGCATGCACTTTAATAATAAGGTGAAACATAACAGTTTTATTTTCTAAATGTTTCTATATATACAGATGTTTTTTGTTGTTGTTGTTATTGTTGATTCGGAGTGAAATATTAAAGTACATTTCTTAAATCTTAATCTGTTTGTCTAAAACAAAACTTAAGGAGATCAATGTTATTTTTTGTTTTCTCTGTCTTATAGATAATTGGGTCAGAGAGATGAAACTCTGGTGTCCAGACCTCAAAGTTCTTGTCTACTATGGTAAGATTATAGTTCATCTTTTCACTTTAAACTCAGTTTTCCCTGCAATGAAGTGTGTGCAGAGACGGTTCAGAGGGGACCGAACTCAGTTATGTCCGTTCACAGACCAACAGTAGACTTCAGTAAACTTCACGATGAGCTATGTTGGTGACGAGTGTTGCTATAAAGTGAAACGGAAACAAGAAGCTCAGATTCAGGAAAGTTCATGAAACTTAGCTAGGATTTGTGTTCTGTGGATGCATGGTGTTCACATAGAAATATGCAAAATCTCTGATTGTTGGAAGGTTAGTTTGATGCGTATTCCTATAATCTATATAGGCTCTATAGAAGACCGTCGCTACCTCAGACACGACATCCTCAATGGAGATGTTGACTTCAACGTCATTGTGACCACGTAAGCAAAATGCAAAATTACTCATTATTTATAATGTCATACTCCTCATGGAAGATGAAATGAGTGCAGTGAAGTGTGCCCTCCATGAAGAACCTGTCGCTCACGCCGTTGCTTTTGCTTTGTTCCACAGATATAACTTGGCCATAGGAAACGACAGCGACCGGAGCCTGTTCCGTAAGCTGCCGCTGAAGTATGCTGTGTTTGACGAAGGCCACATGCTGAAGAACATGAACTCTTTGCGTTATCGGCACCTCATGGCTATTAATGTAAACTGAGCTCTCACCTACTCGTGTTTTTCTACAACACTGGTTTTTCTTCATGGCGCCTAACAGGGTTCGCTCTCTGCGTCTCTTTCCGTGCAGGCAGAGCATCGCTTGCTGCTGACAGGAACTCCTTTACAGAACAACCTCTTGGAGCTGATGTCTCTTCTGAACTTCATCATGCCATCTATGTTCTCCAGCTCCACTAGCCAGCTCTCTAAAATGTTTTCTATGGTTAGTGTCTGTAAGTTAAGTTTGTTTTGACAGGAGAAAGTATTTATTCTTTCTTTAACTCTTATAGCACCAAATAACTGCAGGGTCATTGTAAGAAAGTGCAACTCTTCTTTTTCTTTTTAGGATTTGCTGTAATTCATATTTTCTGATATTAAAACATCAGTTTGAGTAGCTAAAACAGCTTGATTCCTGCAAATAGTGCTTCACAAAATAACAAGCTTTACAAATGCGCTTAAGCCTCTGACCTTAATTGACTCTTCACCACCTACTGGTCTACACTTTAGCAGGAACAGACAAATGTCATGGTCTTATGCTGCAGAAATTAAAATGATGCAAGAAGTACAACTGTTTGGCTGTAGGGTGTTCTAAAATTTTAACACCCGTCTGACTCAGATTTCTTGTTGCTTTGTGTGTTAGAAATCTCACGAAGAGCAGAGTCGTTTCGAGAGGGATCGTATTTCTCAGGCCAAACTCATCATGAAACCGTTCATCCTTCGGAGGCTCAAGAGCGAAGTAAGTTCATCAGGGGAAGTTACACATTTGCATCGTGCAAAAAGTGTGTATTTCAAGTAAAGGAAAACACTTTTGGATGTCCCTTAGAAAGCCTTTGTACAACAAAGGATTCAGGATGTGTTAAACACTTTATAGTAATGAATGCAGTGACGAGTTAGAATTAAGATAAAAAAAAACGTGCATTTTCTATTATAATTAAAAACCTTTGTTTTATGCAGCATATCTTATACAGTTATTTGGCTGGAAGACACATCCCAGGAAAAACAACAGATATTATATGCATTTCCTTCTGATAGTAGTTTTAATGATAAAAAAATGATTGGCACACCTTATAGATACTGATTAACTAATGACCCCCCCCCCCCCAGGTCCTCCAGCAGCTTCCCGCAAAGGAAGAGAGGTGGGGTTTTGCCAAATGGGTGAGAAAAAGAAGGCCAGGTATAAGAACCTTTT
>VOQJ01015968.1:0-12191 GCA_015052665.1 Apistogramma diplotaenia | reverse complement strand
AAAAAAAAAAAAAGATTCGCCCCCCTTTAAATACTAGTTAACAAAGACCCCCCCCCCCCCCCCAGGTCCTCCAGCAGCTTCCAGCAAAGGAAGAGAAGGTGGAGTTTTGCTCAATGAGTGAGAAACAGCAGGCTCTGTATCAGAACCTTTTTAAGAAACTCAGATCTTCCACCAACGGCGAAAGTGGGTTTCATTTAAAATCTCATGGTAATATTCTCCAGTAAGATAATCTGATATTTAACTGATAATTTCTTACATGCATTTTCTCTTCAGAGCGGGAGTTGTGTAATGTGATGATGCAGTTGAGGAAGATGGCCAACCACCCTCTGCTTCATAGACAGTACTACACCACTGAAAAACTCAAAGCCATGAGCAAACTTATGCTCAAGGTAAAAGCGTCTCCTTGGTAACGCTTGTTTGTGTTCTTTGTTGTGTTGTTTTTTTACTTGTTAGCTAAACTGGCCAAACTGCTGATGAGCTCATGCCAAGACTGCGAGGCATCCATCTGCATTTCCCAAGAATCGCTAATCCTCCTGCAGCAGTGGGCAGGTTTTAGTGAAACTTGCACACAATGATCACACAGTGGGTCTTTGCCTGATTGTTCAGTCACATTTGTGGTTTTCATTGGCTTTTATTCACATTAGTGTGTTCAGTATAATGTATTTGGCTCTTGGTCCACTGTAATTAGTTGAATGTTGAATTCTCACCCCACATTTTTTTGTGACAACTTCACACCAGCACAAGCCGGTGGCTGCAAAGACATTGCATTAGCACATTTTCTGTGCACTCATTGCCTCTCTTTCTCTCTCCTCAGGAGCCTACACACTTCGATGCAGACCCTGCTCTGATACAGGAGGACATGGAGGTGATGTCAGATTTTGAGCTGCATTGTCTGTGCCAGCAGTACTCCACCATCAGCTCCTACCAGCTTGAAAACGATCTTCTGCTTGACTCTGGAAAGTTCCAGCACCTTACAAAACTGCTGGCATCACTTAAAGATAAGGTGGCTACAAATGTACCAAACCATTTCTCTCTGTGTTTTGATTTGGGGGCACAGATTTAAGATTTTATAGCACAACTTTCCTTTCGTCATGCAGGGAGACCGAGTTGTATTATTCAGCCAGTTCACCATGATGTTAGACATCGTGGAAGTGCTGCTGAAACATCTTAAGCACCGTTACATCAGACTGGATGGATCCACACCCATAGCAGACAGGTCAGTTTTGTCAGATCATTGTTGCTAACAAGGCATCAAGCATTTGATGTTGTCAAAATGTGTATGTGTATTTAAACTGAATTTGGCACTCAGGCCTTTTCACATCACAAAACCAGGTTTTGACCACAGCTCAAGAGCCTTCAACCTATTAATGTTGAAAATACAAACAAGGTGAATGAAATTGTAAACTGTAATAGTAATTTATATTATAATAAAACCACCTTAAATCCACACACACATGCAAAAGCTTGTGGTTAAGCTTCAGCTGTTTTTGTAGCATCAAGAAGAAATGCCAAATTTGAGGGAAATGGAAGCAACGTGTGTTCAGTTCAGCATTTAGCCACCTGTAGCTGCTACATTGTTTTCTTTGTTCTTCAGGATCGTGTTGATTGATGAGTTCAACACAGACCCTGACATATTTGTGTTCCTGCTGTCAACCCGTGCTGGCGGCCTCGGCATAAACCTGACTTCAGCCAATGTTGTCATCCTACATGACATAGACTGCAACCCCTATAATGACAAACAGGCAGAGGACAGATGTCACCGTGTGGGCCAGACCAGGTTAGATGGAATCTGTGTGCGATCCTAGATGTGTTTCACCCAATGATGTCTTGTGATTGTGCTTTATTATGTCAGTAACTGGCCAGAAAACATTTCTGAAATATGGATGCAGATTCTAATAGGGTTGTGCTGGGGTGAACTGTTTCCCTTAAGGACTGTTCTTAACATACAGTGTGTAGTGATGGATCTCCCTTCTTCTGTGTGCCAGAACTGTACAGGTGATTAAGCTGATCAGTAAGAACAGCATAGAGGACTGCATCCTGCAGCTGGGCCACAAGAAACTAAAGCTGGAGCAGGACATGACCTCAGCTGCACAGAGTAAGGAAATGTTTACGCATACATACTGTACCCATCTTGACTACATGCAAACCTTTTCTCTAATAAGTACATTAAATAAGATAAATGCATTTGCTTTAATTTTTAAAATTACTATTTTATATAATCGAAACGTAAAAAAACAGTAGTGAGCATTTCTTTGGGAAGTTCTAACCTTTTAAGGTCCAAACTATAGCAAAGGGTCCCCAAAGTGAACTTGTTCTTTCTAGCACAGCCAGAACTCTTGCAAAACCGATACAAATCAAAGAGTTCATCAGTACTAGAAAGGTGAGACAGATTATTGCAGTGCTTCCCAGCGTGATGGTGCAGGTGTTGACAGTTCTGTGGTGAAACTCTTCCTCCTTCACACTCTGCACAACCCCAAGCTGTTGAGTTCTCCTGCAGTAGGGAGACACACGCCTTTTCTACAGTCTTAAAACAATCTTCAAACATGTTGCGTACGTATGTGATGAGAGCCCTTCTCATCTATTTAATAAGCTAGTACATGGCACTCTTACTACAGCATTGTTTGACCTGTTTGTACTGTTGGGAATGAAATTAAAATAATGGGTTGCTTTCATAAGGCATTGTAGGTGCATTAGGGAAAAACAGGTCACTCTACCCTGTTGCTAGGGGGTTGCCAGGCAACCTGACAGCGTCATAATACACAGCTCAAAAAATTAAAGGAACACGTCAGCTCTCAGTTGGGTGGGGGTTGTTGATGTGTTCAAAAAGAAAGGAACCAATAATATTTGGTGGAAATGAAAATTACCAGCATACAGGAGCAGATACAGGCCCCTGCTGATGGGTTAAGGACCTTCTCCAGCTCTGTCCAGCTTTCCTAAAGTAACTGCTTGGAGTCCTGGAATCGCCTCCATATTTTTTTTTGCAACTGTGCTGAAGACACAGCAAACCTTCTGACCATCCTGGAGCAGTCTGTGCAACCTCTGTGGGCTCAGGTATCACCTCATGCCCACCAGTAGTGATACTGACTAGAGCCAGTTGCAAAACTAGTGAATAAACAGAAAACATGAGGAGGGAAAAATGTCAGTGGCCTCCACCTGTAAATCCATTCCTGTTTTGGGGGTTGGCTCATTGTTGCCCCTCTAGTGCACCTGTTGATAATTTCATTAAAATGAAGCATCTGAAAATGATTAACAGCCCCCTCTGAAACTAAACTGACCAGCTCAATATCCCAGAGGGTTCATTTACTATGTTCTAATTATAAAGTATTCCTTTAATATTTTTTTTATAATTTTTTTAATCATATGTTGCATAGCTTTATTTTACCAGGTAAAATGTTTCAGAGCCAGTTCTCGTTTACAGACATGACCTGACAGAAATTAGAAATTTTATAATGTGTTATAAGTGCATAACTGCTGTAAATAGGTAATGTTAGCCCATTGCTAGGTGGTTACAAGGCAACATGATGATGTCATATTATCTGATATAGATAAGCTTCTTTAGGGGCGTGAGATGTACCTGTGTAGCGAGGTTGGCTGCTCAACTGATCTAGAAGGAATTTGTGGCCGAAGTAACAAACAAGCAAACGCGTGGATTCCCTATATTCCCAATTTTGTGGGATTCGGATAGGTTTCAATGGACAGTCCTCAGTGTTCTGGTGTCTCTGCCTCTGTACCCTCTGAGTGAGTGGTTAGGAGGATGGATGAATGCAATAATAATAATCTTAATAACAAATCACTTCTCCTTTAGGTAATGAGGGGACCATACCTGAAGACATGGCATCTTTGATAAAAGCCTCACTGGGATTGTGATGAACAAACATGTGACACTTGAAACTACACAAATGCATTTGTATGAAGCCTCGCGGGATTTTTGGGAAGACGTTAAGTATTCTGACTGAACAAAGACCGTTGTGTCAGTACATGAGAACTGCTGTAAACCATATACTGCCATGCAAAAATTGAAATCTGAGAAGTCAGATTTACAGTGTGGCGTGGCAGCTGTGCCTAAAAAAAACAGTATTTTACATACGCACAGTTTTTGCTCTCACTTTGACTACAAGACCAGTATAAACAACAATTTAGCCTTCTAAATATTATGCACTCCATCTTTTGTATGCGTTCCAAGCGGTAAAAACACTAGTGTGATTTTTTAAAAACGTCAGTAATAAAGGGTGCTTAGAGTACGCCATCAGATGGCATTAAAGTGTCATTTAAGTTTAAACGCATGCAGTGTTACACTGCTCACATTCAGATAATGGAAATTATACTTACTTGCCAATTTTTGATTGAAATATTCCAAAATCTAGTAACATTCACCTTTAATTCCTCTACCCTTTTCTTTTATTTGAAAGTTGTTGCTACATCACGTTAGTCATGTTGTCGGATTCTCTGGCAGTGTTAAGTGTAATGTCTTAAGTTTCATCCTGTTGTCATATTCTAAGTAAATGTTTAGCAAAGGCAGAAAGCATCAAGCATACAAATATTCCAGACTTTTCTGGTATGTAAGCAAGGAAAAACATGTAGAGGAGAATGTTTTAAAACTATGGTGCTTGAATTTGTTTCATAACTGTTTCTACTCCTTAAAATATTGTGAGCCAGAGAGACGACTTTGGGATTCATGGAAGCAGCTGCTGCATTCTTGTACTGTTTAAGTAGCTAATGTGTTGTTATTGTAGGAGTGTTAATGTAAAAGCTTTTACTAAAGTCATTTGTATGTTTTTTTTAGGTTTCTGTTAAAACTGAAAAATAAATATTGTAATAATTATTTGTGTGGTGCTTACAGGAATTCACCAGGAGATGGAGCCAGTGATATGTATTTATTTATTTATTTAAATCTAGTTTATCATGTTAATTCGTTAACTGATAGGAGCCTCCCAAAGGCCAGAATTAGTGGCTTTCCAAATTAAAATGGTTAATCTTGGTATATACATAAAAATGCAGACATACACTTGACATTACAACATTACATGCATATTGTAGGTTGTAGATTCTTGAGTTTTGTCAAATCAGTTATATTTGTAATTATGAGATGTAATCAAATACACGTCTTGTAATCCAAAACACTGAAAATGATTTCTAGCTAAAATAAAGGTTAGTTTTTAGTAAATATCAAAATGTATTAAGAAATTTGAATGTACAATGGCACACTTTATTATAATGTCTTCATGTCAGATTGAAAAATGGGGGTAAAAACAAGTTCCTGTTTGGAAACTAGTTCTGTCTGTCAAAAGTTCTGAACCACCACTCATTTCTTTATATTTTGTTTCCAATTAGTCAAACTTTGTTGCATTTTTAAGTGGTCTTGAGCAAGTTTTCCAGGTTTCTGACGGTCTTTTCATACATAGTGTCTAACTATGTATGAAGCCTTCAGCTTTCAGGTCCCTCTTCAGATGAACCAGATCCCAGTTTGGATTTGGCAGATGCCCTCTCTGTTTTTAAGATTAAGCTTAAAACTGACCATTTTGATTAAGCTTATTGTTAAGGTTGGGTCAGATGACCCTGAAGCATCCTTTAGTTATGCAGCAATAGGCCCAGGCTGCTGGAGGGGCTTCCTATGATGCACTGAGTGTTTCTTTTTCATTCACTCTGCATTTAATGATTAATTACTATTAATCTCTGGCTTGAAAGTCAATAAATATCACATACTGACTTTCAAGCTTCTTGCAATTATGCAAACCTTTCTTTTGTCTTTTGATTTTTGCATCTATTTCCATCTGTTTCCTGTTTTTGGAGCACAGCATAAAGAAAAAAAATTGAGTGGTGGCTCAAGACTTTTGCACTGTACTGTATACCCAGAAGTAATCTACTCAGCACTGGGGGAGTATCGTCCACACCTGTACCCTGTCAAGTGAGCATCACATTTGATTGTGTAGGTGAAATAGAGAACACCCTTACGCAGCTGACAGCTTAAAGAATGAGTTCCTCGTTCGGGAAACAGAACACACCTCCCTGCAACATCATTGTAAAGCACATCCCGATCCCAGACTTCAAACCTCATCTCCTGACCCAGCTCCACTGAGCCAAAGTCATACGTGGCATTCCACACGGGGTCATTGTCATTCATCACAGTTTCAGTCTCTTCATATATGCCATTGTAGAAGATCTTTACATAGGCATCGGTTTTTGTGAAGGTGTCTGCCCTCAGGCCTGCAGCTCTGTGAATCTCTAGTCGGAGAGTTCCTCTACCAGTCCTTAAAGGGCAGCAGTTGTGGTCCAAGTTGGGAGTTGGGGAGCAGTTCTTGAAGCCAAGGTGGTCCTCCTTCAGCTGGTTCTCTTTTATGTACTCTGAGATTGTGATTCTCAGATTAGCACTGATTTGTGAATCTTCCACCAAGTGATGCAGGGGGAAGATGGCATAAGAAACTACATCGGGGTTGTCATGAAGGCTGTTCATCCAGCTGTGGTATGCTTCAAATGGGTCCTGTTGGTAGAGGATGTCGGGGAAGTACCTCTCCCCGCCAGTAACCTCAATCTTATGGGTCATGAAGCCTTGGTAAAAACCCATGCTCATGTTGCCCTTAAGGAGGCTGTCACACTTGTTAGAGAAAGATGCATTGGCAGGGAGGAAACCCAGAGCCATACGGAGTTCAACATTCAGGCATGTTTTAATCTCGGACTCTGAAAAGCCCTTCAGCGTGGCTAGGCAGGTCCTGAAGGCAGTGATACGCCTCACCTTACCACCGAGCTGGACCTAAAACAAATGAAGGAAATGATAACAAAATCCCTATGTTAGCATCTTTAGCATCGTCTCAGTATTACTTTGCACCGGAAATGCTTTCCAATACCTTGTGTATCCAACAAGTTTCACTGACCTGGTGTATATAGTGTGTTCCATAAGTGTCTATCAGCCGTCGGTATAGCGCTCTGTTCTGGCTCGTGTTTAAACTCTGCGGGAGTCTCTTCAGATGCTTTGTGAACTCTGCACTCAGCTGTGGATGATCAGCCAGCCTGTAGCTGCAAAAACAAAAGGCATGTGGAGTTCAAGCTCAGTTCACTAAGATCTCAATCACTGAACTTTTCCTGTTATTAGCTTGTAAATTAATTTCTAAACGTTTAAATCTTTAAAAAAAGTAAGTTTCTCTCATGCTGTAACTGAGGTCATCCTTTTAGTTGTAACACATATAATGCTGCATCCATATGTGTCAAAACTACCTTCTTTACATGCAGTATATTTAATTTCTGTCCAAATTAAACTACTCTTTCATATACTTTTGTGTTACAACACTCCTTTTCCATTTCTCACCATTGTGGGAACCAACACTCTGCAGGCCGTGCTGCTTTACCTGTAGTAGGTGCAGCTGATTTCATGAATGGCAAAAGTGGCTTTGTCCACACTGTGCTGCGAACGTGCAAACTTCGCCAAGTCTGAGTGGCTTCCTCCCAGCACTGCCTTTCCAATGTTATCAAGGCTCAAACCCAAATCCCAGTTGTTGTTAACCAGTGAATTGGAGCTGCGTAGCAGGGAGTCCACAGAGTGGTGAAGTGCACTGGAAAGCTGCTTACTGCAGCGGCTGAAGGGTCGCCAGTCAAGCACTGAAGCTGGAAGTCTCTGAATCTGTGGAGCAAATGAAAGGCAGGAAGTTGAGTGGGATGCAGGTGGTGTATGAAAATATAGGAAATTGAGGGGGGGAGGAAAAATGCAGGGGAGGAGATGAAAAGTGCAACAAAAACAGTTGCTTTGGAATTGAAGGAGTGAAGTTGAGGCTGGTAAAGAGTGGGAAGGTTAAGCGGCAGGTTCAGTGTTTTCACCTCTCCTTGTTGGAATCGGTTCGGACACAGTGTGCAGGTGTCGTTATCAGCCAGGTGGGCTTTGACATTGATGACATATGCGCCTGTTCGACGCATCCGCACCACATCAAAGCCTTCCCCGGCCAGATTGTGGCCTGGGACAAAAGGAGCTTTCTCGCATTCTGAGCCTGTGCCGCTCTGACAGCCCCGGACTCTGTGGTCTTCCAGAATAACTGGGAAAGCCAACATAAACAGGAACAAATGTCTCCTCTGGTATCCTCCCTCGTGCATGGTTATCTAAAAGGTAACATAATACAGTGAGGGGGAAAAGTAGGCAGTGAAGTTTAGATTTTAATGGTTACTTTTATGCATCTCTGAAATGAACAAAATGTGAAATACAAGTTATATTTGTTTAACTGCAAATGCAAATAAGCTTCTAAAATATCTAAACTGTAATCAGGACACAGATGATGTGTTAAAGCTGGAAACATGCACGAGTGGCATACATTCTTACCTTGTGTTAGCTTTCTTTGTCCTCTATGTTCCGTCTTTGTCCAGTATCCCCCCTCAACTTAAATATCTCTTGATTTTTAACTCCTTTTCTTTACCCGTGTCATTGATTGCACAGCTCACTGTAAACAATGGAACCCCCAGATCCTGCTGATAATAAAATCACGGTTGGACGAGCCTCGGCATTGCTGAGAGGCTGTGCTGGGAGCCTGCTGCGTGCACACTTTGGTCGATCATCTGCCTTTTGAAAAGCGCCTGGCTATGCCGCTCTCTCCCTCTTCCTCTCTGTCTCTCCCTCTCTAGCCCGAGGCATTACCAATTTCCTGAGCACGAGTAGGTTTGTTTTTATGCTCAAGACCCAGTTCTGTAAATCCCTCACAGCTCTGTATGTGTGTGCACGCGCATTTGTGGGGGAGGGAAATTTTATGTAGTCACGAGAGAAAAGATGAGCACTGGTCTGAGTAGTCTTTACAGGAAATGGGTGTGTGTTTATGTATGTGAGTGTACAGTAAACGGGTGTATGTGTGTTGGAGTTGATGTGTTTTTGTCTATATAATGTCTGAGCTGGTCTGCCTGTGTACTGATAACCTTACCAAAACCATGAGGTCAGCTTTGCCACTGCCTATTTATGGATGTGGGTGGCATGCCTGTGGTTTTTCTCACTGAGGACAAAGAGGGAGAAAAAAGTGTCTTTCTGCACTCTGTGCAAAATGCTTTAAGACACGTGGATTTTGATTTCAGCTTAATTTATATTTAACAAAATATTTTCTGTGGCACTACGTTGATGAAATTATGCAGGCTTTCCCAGTGTATGTTCCCTTCACCTTTGGGTTTTTTTCCAGTTTTGTATTGTTTGTAATTTCACACGATAATGCAGGTGAAGTATAAAGCTGCAATTAAATATGCTTTAGATCAGGTCAAAGATTTAGCATATATTTGTTTGTTGTTGTGTTAAAAAATAATGTGCTCACTGATCTAGAAAGATCTGTTGCAAGGGCTGCTAGTTTACACGGGGACATGGATGAGCAAGACAATAGTATAAACTGAGTCAAATGTTACATTTAAAGAAAATGTACGTGCAAGATCTGACCTTGACCTTGAAAGAGTTGGAGCTGGAGTTGTGATCCTTGTTTGTCTTCAAAGGTTTTCATATCAAAAACTGTTTGACAGCTATTATTCCACTGACGCATGTCCTCTATATGGCTAGAGAAATAGCATGCAGGACTACAATAATAAAATTAAGACACATACTTAGATATATAGACATATATACATAGACTTGTACATTATGAAATAAAAACATCAGTTATGTTATACATGGTTTATTGCAAGTAGTTTCAAAGCCATTCAATATTCTTTGTCCAAAAATAGCACTTATATACAACATTATGGTATTGTGCATCTTGACCACAAGGGGGTAGTATTGGGATCACTGTTTACTTTGAAAATCACTCCAGCTTTCTGTTTTGAAAGGAGTCGTCTAGTGATTTTAAAGGTAGGCTGCTGCACGTTCATTTGCCCAGATCTACAATGTAACAGGATAAAATTCATGAGTACAGAATACAGAGCATACATGCTAAAATCTAAAAGGACTGATTTAAAAATAGAAGTTCAGCACATTTTTTCAGTGATATAGAAGCTTGTTTGATTATACAATAAAAAAAAGAAGTTAAATTCAGATTTTGTCGCACTAGCTTAATCTCTGCATCTGAGTGCCCAATCCTTAAAGCTCAGGCCTCATCTTGCAGGGTTTCTCTCTCAGACTCTTCGCATATTTCCTCATAACCCCGAGATCTAAATCCAGATATCCTCCTCCTCCTCTTCACCAGGAACACTGTCACTATAACCACCAGCAGCATCAAACCCATCACCCCAAAAGCTATTCCTGCCTTTTGTCCACTGGATGTCTGATGCAGTTCAGGTTTAAGGCTTTGAACAATTGCCTTGATTTCTTCTGGTTTAGCAAGTTTCCAGGTCTTGGTCTGGCCCACTCTGATCCAGCTGTTTTCTCCTTCAGTCATCACCATTACTGTGTTGGTGGCTTGCACACTGATAAGTGGATGTTTTGTGAAAGGGGGAAGATGGATTGGTTGTAGCTCTCCACCTGTGAACAGTCCAGACTGCACACAGTAAAGGATTTCACAGCCATCGCTGACTGCAGCAAGGTGCTGGCTGAACTTGGGAGGACACCTGCGCTGATTCATTGCCAGTGGGTTGCTTGCCTGGCAGCTGAAGAGGCCTCCGAATCGAACTGAGAATCTGGTACCTGTCTCGTAGTCATTACTCACACAGATCACCTCACCATCTGAGAGAAATTTCACTGGGATGAAGTTTGGGGGACAGCTTTTGCTTTTTGTAAGGGGGTTCAGGAGAGAGGGGCTGTATATGCCCCCAAACAGATACCCTGAGTTTTCTGGGACCTCTCCATTTACAGAGCACCAGTAGGTGCTGATGCGAGCAGATCGAACATAGTTGTTGTCCTGACAGCGTGTTTCGTGACAAGTGAAAACAAACCAACAGGAATGACTTTCCTCATGACATTCATACTTAGAATAACTCTGCTGTCTCACCTCTTCTCTCAGTAAAGTTGGTGAGTAAGGTGGACGGCAGGAGAAGTCACCTGTATCTGGGTTTTTCTGGGCCAGTTCATCACAAAGTGGACCTGCATCTGAGCTGATTTTAACACACTCTTGGTAGACACCACCGAAACTAAGGTTTGTTGCGGGTCCCTCACAGGAATTATCATCAACGTTCGCCTGGAAGTTGAAGTTCTTGGAGTTGATGTCAACACAGCCAGGGCGCCTGTTGATGCTGTAGTAGCGCTCTATGGCCTGACTGATTGTAAGAGCAGCTTTTCCGATGGTTGGGTGTGGCAGATCTGGGATCGTGTTGGGGTTTATAAAATAGTGCAGGGGAAACCCTGAACGATCGATGGCAACAAGGTTGTTTCTGGTGCTTTCCTGCCACTTCTGCAGAGTGATGCCAGGATAAAAGGTTGTGCCTCCGTGGCTGTGAATGAGGGAGTATGTGATGTTGGACTGATATTCTTGAAGTGATGAGCTCTGTTGGCCACTTTGACTGCTAATGTCAAACTTCAGTTTATCAAAGAAGTTTAAGCCAGCCTGTGCTTTGACAGAGGAACTTTGTGACTCACTGTTTGACACATATGAGGAGCGTAGATAGTCCTCTGACACCAAAGCAGCCCCAGCATCGACACTGGTGATGACGTGAGTTCCATAGTCCAGCACCATCTTCTCTGAGAGGTAGTCTGCATTGCGTGTCTGGTTGTTCTCAATGGCATCAGCGATGTCTCTGACCTGCTGAGCAAATCGTGTGTCCAAAGTGAAGTCCGGATAAGCCTTAACCGTGTAGATGAAGTTACGAACCTTTTGAAAGAGACAATTATAATATCATTAACTGTTTCACACGGATGTATTTCTAGCATTTTGCTACTATTTTCTGTCATGCTGACAATTCATTGAATTTTGGCTGACATCCACCAAGGTTATCAAGGTCAACTTAATGATTTATTACAATTTATTACATTATAACAATTCAATTCAATTTTATTTATACAGTACATTTAAGACATTCCTGCAGTTTAACGAACTGATGTGTATCATCTGGCTTCACAGATATATAAAGCTGTGTGTCGTCTGCAAAAGAGTGAAAAGTGATTCAATGTTTTCTAATAATACTGCCTAAGGGAAGCATGTATAGTGTAAATAAAATTGGTCCTAGCATAGAACCTTGTGGAACTCCATAATTAACCTAAGGTGTGAAGAAGACTCCGCATTTACATGAACAAATTGGAGTCTGTTAGATAAATATGATTCAAACCACTGCAGAGCAGTACCTTTAATGCCTATAGCATGCTCTAATCTCTGTAATAAAAT
>VOQJ01015965.1:0-11963 GCA_015052665.1 Apistogramma diplotaenia | reverse complement strand
TTTATACTCTTAACGGGTGATGACGTTTATTATACTGGCTCATTTGCATCGACCATTTAGGAAAATCAGAGAAAAATATAATTTGCATAATAATTTGGAACACAGTGTATGGCGCTTTTCTACTCTTTCTGAGCACTCAAAGGGCTTATACAACACATTTATATTCATGCCACATTCATACAAGCACTTCCATACGTAACTAAGTTAAGTGAGCTAAGTGATTTATTATCTAACATTCACACTCCAACACTTGCGCCAGAGAGCAACTTGGGGTTCAGTATCTTGCGCAAGGATACTTTGGCATGCAGCCCAGAGCAGCCAGGAATTGAACCACCAACCTGCCGTTTGGTATATGACCTGCGCTACCTCCTGAGCTACAGCCAAGAGGTAAATGTGATGGTTCCGCTTTTTTGCTTCTGTGTGTAAAATCCTTAAGTGTGAAACACTTAACATTTATTTATTTATTAAGTGTTTCTCTGGACATATTATTTTATACTTATACACGTTGACAAGTGTGGTGCAGTGCTAATTTCGTTGACGAAACTGTAACAGTGTTTGAACAACTCCATGCAGCACAAGAATGAGGCATCTCTGTCATGTTAAGTCTGCCGATTTGGCCAAATATATAATGTTGTTCACGTACACTTCGGCACTCCGTATATATGTGTATGGTTTGGGAGCCGTAAGAGTCAAACTTCCCATCACTAGTATGGACACATTTCTCTTTAACATTGAGAAAAACTAGACTAAGGGTAACTTACATTTTTGTAAAAGACTAAGACTAAATCAAAAATTGCTGTCAAAATTAACACTGGTGTGGTGAGACTGATGTAGCTGATCATTATCTAAGCTTCACAGCATTTTATCATCTCAGAAATCATATAGCTTGCTTTGAGGCACAGGCTGTTAAAGAGGGCTGTGTGCCAGTTTAGGTGAGTGAAATTCCAATAGTTTACCTTTTCTTAAGTTTATGGTATCTTCTGGAGCCCAATGTCCAAGATGGGCTGGCCAAAAATGCCATCCTCAATACTATAAAATGTAGAGTCCATAAACCACTGGATGGCATCATTACAGCTCAATCTATCTTCTGATAACTCATGGAGGTCAGTTAATCAAATTTACACTTACAGGCTATCAGAAAACATGTCACATCAGACATGAAAAAAATCAAACATTAATAGGTTTTCAGGAAGACATTTTCAACACACGTCTACCCAGGACTTCAAACTATACACAAAATCCTATCATCCACAAACTGGATTTAACAGTGAGGTTTAATGATAATATACTGTGATCAGCTCATTTAAATCCACTGTAGTAATGACTAAGTACACAGAAAACATTATCAGCCTGGTACTTTTCGATACAGTGATGGAAAGAAACAACAAATAAAAATTTCACTGAAATCGGTTCACTTGATTTGTAAAGGTAAAAAAAAAGACCCATGGTGATAAAATGTGATGACAAACTGAGAGAAGAAAATTACAAATTTGTGCAGAACAGATATGAAAAATCACCATGCCTTGGACTAAAATGAAAGCTAGGAAACTTCAAAACTGATGATGACAAGCGACGGCCGCACTCAGCCTGATAAGGAAGCTAAATGACAAGAGAACGCAGCGTGGTGGAAGCGTGGAGGAGACAACGCCATGCAGGAAATGACAAAGCAAAAGCATAAATGAAAATAGCCTTGATGCGGAAAAACGAAATCAGCGTGGTGAAAGATGCGACTGATCAGCAGGACAATAGACACAGAGAACAAAGGAAAGAAGCGAGTGTCTTAGTCTGACCAAAGCATTCTTCTACTGTATGTACCACAGTCTTTTATCCATATAGCAATGTCTGCTGAGTACATGTGTGAAAAGACATAATACCTTTTATGTCCTCAGTAACTGTGTATCTGTCAATATGCGCTGACACTGCAGGTGAGTTTGTTGGTTTCTAAAAGAAACTTTTCGATTTTGTTGGCGTCTTTCATAACCTCAGTTCTTCCAAGTTTACAGCCACAAACCAGCTGAACACAAAACTACACACTGGTGTGGAAAACAGCTTTTATAGTGGAAATGCAATTTAAGGAAGAAATGTAGGTACCAGTTGCAACTTTCTAGAAACAGCCAAGGGGCAGAGGTCGTTCTCATAACCTTCACTTTTTGCGGATTATGTAGTTGTCTTGACTTCATTGAATAATGACCCCCGGCTTGCACTGGGGTTGTTTGCAACTAAGTGTGAATTGCCTAGAATGTGAATTAGTACCATCAAGTCTGAAGCCATGGTTCTCAGTCCAGAAATGATGGAGTATTCACCCTGGGGTTGGATTGAGTTTCTACCCAAATGCAATTCATGTATTTCTAGGTCAGGCATGTCAAACTCGCGGGCCGCATCCGGACACGCCCCCTACTTCCAGCTGACAATTGGCGTTAAAAATACGGTACAAATAGGCCCTTTAAGTGACTTTTTTGACATTCCGCTCAACCCTCTTAACTGGAGGAGAAAGTGGAATGTCAAAAAAGTCACTTAAAGGGCCTATTTGTACCGTATTTTTAACGCCAATTGTCAGCTGGAAGTAGGGGGCGTGGCCGGAAGCGGCCCTTTGACAATCCTGCTCTAGGTCTTCATAAGGTGATGAGAGTGGAGTAGGAGATGGGCGGATCTGTTTTGGTGAAGACAGAGCTGACCATACAAGCTAAAAGCTTTTGATTTACTGTTTGATCTAAGTTTCTACTTTTGGAAATATTTACAAGAAAAAGAAATTCTTCCTCCAAATGATGTTTAGGCTTTAGGTGTTTAGGTTTAGGTGTGGAACTCATAGCTTAGACTGCAGCCCCACAGTATTAGTTGTTGGTCCCCCTTTCACTCGGCTCTACTACATGGTTCCCTACAATACGTATTTAGCTACAGTTACAGCCACTTAGGGAGGCCGATCCTTGACGGGAGTCGAAATGAGATTCCCCCAATTGTGACGTGGGCAACGCGACCACGGCTGGGAACACCCCTCAATTAGGAAAACTGGAAGTAATGTCTTGTGTTTCCACCAGGAGGAACAGTGATAATGGAGCACATTCATAGCCTTCTATGCTACATATTCACATATTTGAAATATGCTCAGGGGTTCTATAATTGTAACAGAACCAGAATGTTGAACCTTTCTGTTAAACAAGACACGAATATTTGCTTGCAGCCAGTAAAGGAGAGGATGTACTCACAGAGCACGCTGACTAATGAATATGAAAGCATGAAACAAGATTTGGCCACACTAATGACTTATGTTTTTAAACAAAAAGTAAATAAAAATGCAAACATGAATTGATTGTTGCTAAAGTTCTGTCTGAACTGTAAATTTAGATGTGATACGACAGAGCAGCGGGATTGTGCAACAATGCTTTATGTGCATGTGTACTCTGCTCTAAAATGGCAGAAATACGTGGAGCTCTGTTCTAAACATTTAGGATGAGGACTCAGTGAAAAGCTACTTTACAGGAGGGCCCCAAAGATCCTCTACGGGGATATTCCTGTGCTGGCTTTCTGAATAAAATAAGTGTCACAGTGGCAACAATCACAGTCATGCTGCTTATGTTCAGCGTCACTCGATGCATTGAGGTGTCTGTCGCTAAACATCTCTGTAATTCATTTGAATACTCTGCTCGGCTGTTAAAGTGACCAAATGGAACAACAGGCACATGCTCTGCAAAAGTGTCCAGCAGAATTCAGCAGTATATATTTATAGGTGCAGAAACCCGGCATGTTTTTCCAGGCCCCACAAACATGGACATTAAAGCCCAAACCACAGACATCCCTGCAGGGATGCGCAGTGAGGTTCGTGGCTGCTGAGGCACTGACATCATCACATGAGATTTACAAACATATGAACCTACAGAGCAGCTAATTCACCATTTGACTGGCAACAGCTAACATGTAAAATTTCATATCTTTACTTATACAAACTAGGAGATGCAGGAACCTCCTGCTGCCTGTCCCGACTTCCTTAAGACTGACGAATAAATAAATAAGCACATGGTTTATCAAGGGTTACATAGATGTTCTATCACCAGTTTAACAAATAATTTATGGACTACATAATTTTAAAATGTAGTAAACGGCCTGCCACAAACCACTTTGTGTTTAATGTAAAATAAAATCGTGCTGAAAGCGCCACTCAAAAAAAAAGTCTGCACCTTTGGATTAATAAAATTAATACTGCTACTAATAAATCGCTCCAGGAAGGGCAAAACTTTCCTTTTCAGACAGGTAGGTGAGCCCAGACTATCATTAGCATTACTGCAAATTCTTGTGTGGCTGCTTAGGAGCTCTCCTTCTCTCCTTTCCCCCATCGACACAACACTGGCCCTCTGCCAGAGGACACGGTGGTCTTTGGAGGAATCAACAAAAAGTATTTACGGAACATGATTATAAAAACGGTTGAGAACAATAAAAAAAACGGTCTAGTTTGTATTATCTTTAACTGTAGGACCACATTAAAATGAGAGATTTTAGTTTTTCTTGTTTTAGTGCTTGTTGTTCAGCTGTCTCGCATCATTTGCAGTGAAACGTTTCCACCTCTCAGTGATCAGGTGTGAAAAAAAGCTCCCTGACCCCCTCTCATCTGCAGAAATGTTGGAGTGAATACAACCAGATAAGACAGAGCAATAATTATTATACACTTACTGGAGCTTTTTTGACCTTGTTTAACTGTCTTGGAGGACTGGAGGAAGGTCCTCAGGAATGGAACTAATCATAGAGTTACTGATTTTATTGCTTTTTTTAAAAAAATCTGTTGACAAAAACTTGGGACGAACCTGAAGTGACCACAAATTTATAGTAAATGTTGCTAAAACCTTCAAGCTTTTCATTTTTCATTTAGTCTCTTTCATCTTTCTGAAAATATCAAAATGATAGACTCTTGCCTTGGGACAAATGATTTTGTGCGTGCCTGTATATCATAAAATCAAATCTAAATTAAAAAAATCATAATATTTGTGCCAAAATCTCTTACAGAATTAACCCCAGTTATGTTTTATGAATTTTTACAATTAATGTTCAAAGGAATTTGCACTTTTTTGGTGGGACATAATTTTGCCAAAGTCTCAAGAATCAGAGGTTTACTGTTAATCTTTTGGCGTGATTTGTTCTTCCAATCCATATATATGCATACTAATACAGGCTTCTAGCCAGCGGTTGATCGCCCGGCGCTGCGCCTTGCTGAAGCGACATTGCGGATTTCACTGGTTCAGTGCAATCAGCAAACAGCCGCGCACCGCATGGACCCCCACTACTGAGTGGCTCAGTTATAGTACTGGTTATGCTTTAATCCCTGATTAGCGACCAAAAACAGACCTGAAATAGAAACGTATTCATGTGGATGCTTGTGAATAAAAAGCATTACAACATTGAGCTCATGCAGCCCCTAGTTTTCCAACAACAACCCTGCTAACAACAGCAGCAGATCTTTACCTGCAGTCTGTCTGCACACACGCAACAGGCGCAAAGAGGCGAAGCCGTTACTGAGACGGTGAGTTCAGCAGCACTTTTTCCTGTAACCACCATTAAAGCCTTACTGGAACACTATGAGGGCATAGGACACCGAGCCTAGACTCTTGTAGCTTTGCTATTTCTTCAAGTAGTCTTCAGGAATATTTCACCGGGCTTCTTAAAGGACTTTCAAAGCTCTTCTTTTGATGTGGTTGCCTTTTGTTCGGTCAAGATGATCCAACAAAGTGTTGGGGTTGTGTTAGTGTTGAGGTCTGGTTGTGGGGAGGCCAATCCGTGACTGATAATGTTTCACTGTTTGTGTGTTGTGTTTTGTTTAATCCAGGTATATTTTTACTGCACTGGCATTGTGATTAGGCTCATTAGGAAAATGACACTATTGCCAATCAGACACTTTATTGCATTTCATAGTGGATTAAAATATGATGGTACTTTTGTGCCTTCATAGTTCCATCAGTTTTGACAAGACTTTCAACATCACTGGCTGAAATGCAGCCCCAAACAGATGGCTGTAGACCCTCAAGGTTCTATCTCTCGCCTGACCTCCATCGGCCATATTTATGATAATTTCAAACAAAATTTTTGAACCTGGATTTATCACTTCATCAAACTCATTGCCACTGATTTTTATATTGCTTAAGGATACACTGCACACCATGGTGAGATATGACAGGTTTTCCGCTTAAATTTCTTCAAGAATTACCTTGTTGGTGCAAAATACAATTATGTCTGTTTAACTCTGCTCTCTTTGGTATTTTTCATGGATCTGAAGAAAGAAAAGAGAAAAGGTTGTGTGTTGTTGCAACAGGCTGCGAGTAACTAAGTGCCCACAATTAGGTTCTTTGCTAAGTAGTCTGTTTTGTATGTGTGAAAGATTCAAATCAAATGACATGACATAGATGAAAATGAGTGAAAAAGAAGCTCACATCGGAGATAAGATAGAATCCTGTGTTGTGTTTTCAAACTTTGGATGTGTATTTTATGAAATGTCTTACAGTGAACTCGAGTTACTTGCATTTATTTTCTTTTAATGTGCAGTCAGAGCCAGGCTAACTGCTTGCAGTCTGTTTGGCTTGTCTCACACCTTATCGGCAAAGAATTATTAATCTTTAATCCAAGGAACGAGAGAGAATTAGCATATTTTACATAGTTGTGTATCTTCCTGTCATGGTCCCTGGATCTATGACCCAACCTCCCTGTGTTGTGTCAAGTCTGCATTTCCATTTACTTCCTGTTTTATTTTGTCAGTACTGACAGGAAGGCCACTTGCTAATGCTAACCCTAAAACTACCATGAGAAGTTTGATCATGCTGTTCACATGTGAAGGCTCAAACTACAACCATCTTAAACCTGTAAGTGATGTGTGTTTGATACTCAGTTTCTTCAATGCAAAAATGCTTTGGTTACAAAAAAATATTGCTAGAATTTGTTATGTGAACAAAAAATTCTCAAAACAAATTTATTCCTCCAAGGGTCTGTCGCCGTCTTAACCATGCTGGGGCACTGCTCTGCTCTTTTTCTTACTCTTCTTACATGTGTGGGTTTTGATTCTAATTGACCAGTGGCAGCAGCACAACAAATTGCCCACCAGAGATAATAAAGATTTACTCAATGGCAGGGTTTGGACCAGGCTTCACCTGCTGAATCCAAACCCTCTGTGACTCACGAGCTTCTGTAATTACTCTCAGCCAAATATCCTTCTGTGCTCAGCTGTGGAGAGACCGGGGAGTCCTCTGATTCCCCTTCTCTTCGCAATCTTTATCGAACTACTATCCTGTACTGTATGTCCGACAAGCCAACTCTATTACCAGTATCACTGCACCCATTATAAGCTTTCATTCGCTGTCACTGCTCTACAAGTGCAGAGTTTTCGAGGCTGATAGCAACCTTTTTACACTGAAGCTGTTAAATATCTTTAATCACATCATGTAGGCTTTTACTGTCACTTACGCACTTTTTGACATATATATAGTCTTCCTAAAATATTCATTTCAGGCATTAAGACTCCCACAAAATTACGAAAAGTAAACTCCAAACATGACTTCTCTAACATCAGTAACAAATTTAGAAATTGCTACAATTTTATCTGCAAATGAAGGGGGTCATTATGTCTGCCTGTTCAACTCTGGGAGGCAAAATTAGCAGCCAACAGTGGATGGTCATCAGTGCAATTATGTTATTTTTACTCAGAACCGCCTCCCTTCTGCTAACTTAGAAAACTCTTTCGCTTCTGTGTGAATAACATATGGACATATCCACTGTGATGTCACCAACTGCACTTCACATTTTGAAGTCTCAAAATTAGCATTTTAATAACCAAAGGAGCCAAAACAAAAACATCATCCCCTGTACTGTTATGAAAGGAGAAATTAGCTATTAGGATTAACTTTCCCATTAACCAAAAATGTAGTGAGGTGTGATTGTGTAGGCCAGGTGAACTAGGCTCTGACCCTGCTCTCCCTTTGATAGAAAGTATGAAGTGCATAAACCCTAAATGATACCAAACTGCTGAAGCTAGAAGGTTATTAATTAAAAGCCTTCTTCTTCTAAAAGATTGTTTTGAGAAAACCCATTTCCATTTTTCAGCCTAACTCTCATTTTCTCTCTCTAGTCCTAAAGGTTTTTTCATTACTAAGACAAACAACCAGATGTCTGATGCAGTCACTTTCCCAGCTCAGGGGTGGGTTTGAGGCACCCACAGAAACTCTTGGTTCAGTCTCTAAATACTGTGTTTGGTGCAACACAGAATCAATCTCCAATTCTGTTTTCCTGCTCTTCTACGGTTGTGTGAGAACTTTCCCCTTAGCTGATTGTGAGGTGTGGCTCTATCTGTTTTCCCTATTCTGTTTCTGTTTCAACCGAAAAACCTGCTTGGAGTACACATCTGACCGATACTCAAGTATAGTAGGCCTAGTAGGTCTGTTAATGAAGCCTTTTAGATTTAAGGACTTCAATATCCCCTTAATATCAATGACACAGTTATAATCTCTAGATCCATCAAAGGGAATCTCCTTCACAACATTCAGAGTGTACTTTTAACAGAACGGTTTAATTCTAGTCTTCTCACAGTCCCACTGTTGTCACATAATTGTCCCCATCAGCCAAGCTGCTCTGTAGGCTCATATGTTTGTAAATCTGACGTGATGACGTCAGTGCCTCACCAGCCATGAAGCTCACCGCACATCTACCGTAATGTCTCGAGCAGTTAATAACTCTTACATTTGGACTATAAATTGATGAAAATATGTAAGCTTCCTTTAGAGGTTTTGTTTTGTGTTGTGTATTGTTTTTTTGTTTTGATTTTAAAAACCATGAGCCCAAGTGTACTGGGCTCATGGTTACATTTTTTTCACCATGCCACCTTCTCCATACATCCACTAAGTCATGTTTTTATTAAATCTTTCCTTTTATTTTGAGAAGCAGCATGATTCCCACTTAAATAGCTTTTAAAATTACAACCTGAAAATATAAAATCATAAGTACAGTATACTAAAATTTTTCACTCAAATTATTCAAACAAATGACTCTGTCCAAACCAGTTAGTGCATATACAAGTGGATGTGAAGCCTTCAGACTACCATCAGTCTTCCATCTATCATTATTTTAAGATCATAAGAAGTGGGCAGGAGATTCCTCAAGAACAAAGGGCCACCCCTCCACTCACTGGCATCAAGTCTCTGACCTTCAGTCCGTTTTGCTGAACCTGTCACTTTGTGCTTCTTGGAAAACTTCACATCGGTGTTTGAGTTTTATTTTTTCATACAGCTTCGTTTTTTTCCTGATGTCTTCTTCATTTAATTTAAAATCACTCACTGGGAGGAAGAGAAGGAGCAAACCACATTATGTGGGAACTAAATGAAGATTCATGTTTGTTTGTTTTTTTACCTTTACCACACTCTTTTGCAGTCTGTAAATTTCCTGCTCGGTGAAACCACCCTTACCTTTAATTCTCATATTTGATCTCACTGAATTAAGAAAAACCTTTTTATTTGAAAAACAATTATTCAATTATTAAACACACTTACATTTTTTTTTGTTGTTGCAAAAAGCATTTTTTTCAACCCCATAAATCACTTTGTTTGACACATCACTCTGTCTGCATGAAAAAAGCCTTCAAGAATAAATTCTCTTTGTTACTTGTTACTGTTTTGTCTGTTGAACCAGTATTAACTTCAAAGTTACTCTTTTGGTGTGATCAGACTGCTCTCCCCTTCCATCATTTCAAATATTAGTTTCTTAAAACACTTCGAGCCCAGTGTCTGCCATTTTCCTGTCTTCCGTCAACTGCAACAACCCCATTACTACCCACTGAACCAAAACTTTGAGACTCATCAGCTTCCTTCTTCAGTGCTAATACCGTCATTAGATTCATTTTCTCCTTCAATTACACCAGCTTTATTTTTTTACTAGTCATCCACTGAGAGTAAACAGATACAAACAGGATACATGAAAACCAAAAAGGCAGCTATGGCTCATCAGGAGTGTTCCCCAGATTTCTCCACTCCATATGTTTAAAAGTCCTTAGGCAAAGTACTGAACTCCATATCTCTACTTTTAAGATTAGGCTTCAAATTTTCCTTTTTGATAAAGCTTATAGTTATGGCTGGATCAGCTAACCCTTAGTTATGCTGCAGTAGGCCTAGACTGCTGGGGGGCTTCCCATGATGCACTGAGCATTTCTTCTTCACGCACCACTTTTCAGTCCCTGTGTGTTTATACACCACTACTGGATTTAGTCATTTGTAATTATTAAACTCTGGCTCTCCCTGAGCCTGGTTCTTCTGGAGGTTTCTTCCTGGTAAAAGGGTGTTTTTCCTTCCCACTGTCACAAGGTGCTTGCTTATAGGGGGTTGTGGGATTACTAGGGTTTATTTCTGATATTGAGGGTCCTCATAACATAAAGCACCTTGAGGCGATTGTTTTTTGAATGGGTTCTATATATAAAATTGAATTGAATTCATGTTGCCCCAGTGCATCGTGTCTGATTAGTAAACAGCAATTAAAAGGCAGAGAAGAAAGCACTGAATGAATGGGTAAATGTGACTTGTAATCTAAAAGTGCTACATGAGCACATTTACACTACAATTGCTTATTGTTAAAACTGTTTTCATTTTTAAACTATAAACATGTTCATTGCTGCTGGATATTTTAACATGTCGTATATGGACACGATCTCCTGTGGCGATTACTAGGACTGCACTTTGTGGTACTTTCTCTAAGTTTGTGGTCACCTCTCTAAAAATAGTGTTGTTGACTTAAGAATAATTATTTTCCTTAGCCTATATCTGCATTGTAGTGTTGCCACAAGTTGGAATCAGGTTAGTTGAACACAAAGTTTAAAAATGAACACCAATTAGCATTGCATCCAAACCGATCCTCAACCTAATATTTGCATCCCAACAGTAGTGTATCACTTGGCCTGAAAAAGGCCGATAAATTTAAGCTCAAGTTTGTTGCCAGTTAAGCTTCTCGCAGTCAAGTTAACTGAGCACATCACCCAAACACACCATGATCAATAGAGGACAAAACAGTAAAGATAGAGACAAATGAGCATGAATGTTTGTGTGTTATGTGCTCATGTGTCAGTACATGTGCTTTATGCTTGTTTGTTTACACAAACACATTTGCATAACTTTGTGACGCATGCATGCACAATATACAAGTGATGTGTTTGTGTGAGTCTTTTCACCTTTCATGCGAGTGCTACTTGCTGAACTGTTGAAAACAAAGTGCTAGAGCTTACCAGAGTGTCTTCACACTCCATGATCTTCACACCATCACAGAGAAGAGGGGGCTTTATTTTGAGGTGTTACACACTATCTAACACACTTACACATGCACACACTTTGCATTGCAGCAATAAAAGACTTCCCTCACTTTGTCTCATACTGACAGGATGGCTTAGAAAGCTTCATTATGATTCACATATCAGTCAACACTCTGCAGTGGAAGATTAACGTAGCTTTGTTTGGACTACTCAAACAAGGTAACTGTGAATCTGTAAGGACTTCCACTCAGGGAACAGCAGCTAACACAGTTGTATGCATGTTCAGTGTCCTCTAGAGATTAATTTATGTACAAGACCTAAGCATATAGGCAAAATATTTTTTTTATGTAAAATGAAGTCATAAATTAGATGGAGCTGATACTCATGGATCTGAGGGCATAGACTATGGGGCTATTATTGTAGCAAAAGTTCCGTGTGCCCATAATTGAATCTGTGTGTGCGTATTGCGATTTGTGTCCGTATTGTGGTTTGTGTGTGCGTATTCAGATTTGTGTCTGTATTACAGTCTGTGTCTGTATGCTGATCTGTCTGTAATCAGATCTGTAAATGTGTGAATAAATCTGCAGTGTAGATATTAATGGTTGAAAAGTCTTAAAGTTTTGCTCGAATCACTGAAAATACACACAAGTCGGCAGTTTCAAGTCCCCCCGCTCTTCAACTCGCTCTCTGCACACACGGGACTTGAAACTGC
>VOQJ01015964.1:0-22714 GCA_015052665.1 Apistogramma diplotaenia | reverse complement strand
TTTTTTTTTTTTTTTTTTTTTTTTTTTACATCATTTGATGGCTCATTCTGTGGTGCATGAATTTTAAATCCAGTTTATAATTTCTGTACGTCGATCAATTACGGCAGTGGTGAGTTTTGCATTGACGACGATGTAAAAATGAAACAGAGCAACATGTCATCTGAGCATCTATTTAGATTAATTTAACATATCATTTTTGATTTGTGTGTTCAGACACACTCCATCAACAAATAATTACAGCGGCAACCTCCATCAACAAATAATTGTAAATATTTAAATTTATTGATTCATTAGCTATTGGCACAGCACTAGAGCATTACTCGGGCTGTATCTTTTGTGTGGGCGGTGTGAATATTTCATCCATAGTTTCCGTTGTCTGGCTCCTGGTGGGCACTGAGGCTCCAGAAGTTGCTGAGTGGACCACACACGCTAGAACAAAAATAGAGACTTAAGTGGTGGAGTAAGAGTAAGACTACTGTCAAATTTTAACTGGTTTTATCAAGTTATTTGGCATTTTTCTGTTATTTTAATTACTTAAAAAACATTTAAAAATATGTATTTGTGTTTCCCAGAGTAACACGTTTTTTTTCTTGCAGGTGTCTAAAGGTTAATTAACAAAAAAAGAGTAATTATTCAGCTATCAAAAAACTTTAATCATTTTCTTTCACTTAATCACTTAGTGAATACTCATTATTTAGTAGGCTTATTGAGGAACGTGCTTGTGTGTGTGTGTGCCCCATGTGAACACATGTATTTGTGCATTTCATGATTTCATGTTGTTTTTCTTCTTCTTTACTTTCTGCCTCTTTGTGTCTTAATAAAGAACTAGCCGGGACATTAATGAGAGCACAGAGGAGATGTGGGCCAGGGCGTCTGTGTGGATGGAGCTGGAGGCTTTGGGGAATGTAAGGGTCACCTGGTCAATGAATATGAAGGCCCCTCTTATTATAACTTTGTCAATGACAAATAACAAACTGTTGGTATATGAAATGCTTCGTTGTATCATTTTGTGGAGGACAAGGGATATTTTCAGCTTGGCTGCCTGCACACTAGCCTTTGAGCTGGCCCTGGAAAAGCTGTTTGTTTGACCCTAAGGAGTGAGAATTGACAAAGCAAGCCGGGAGCATTTGCTTCATCTGCTAAGCCATAGATTGAAAATGATTTCCCAATGCCCCGTTTGAGATCCCTGTGAAGGGGGTCATCAATTATTTCCTGATACGTGACACAATATTGTACCTATTTTACTGACCACTGCTTTCTGGTTGGTCAGATAGCATCTCTTTTATCAGCCCATTATTGATGGTGAATGGAAGCTCAGTAAACAGACCTGTAGGTTTATTTCCAGTTTCTCTCTGCCACAGTGCTGCAGCACTAAAAGGCAAGGAATGAGGTCAGCAGCACAGGGAAGAAGCTAGAAAGCAAAAAAAGAAATAAATAAAATAAAACAATATATATAGTTAGTTTGATAGTATTCTATAAATATTGCACCAATACTTTGTCACACAATATCTTAATTTTTGTGAGACAAAATGACCCAGTTCAGTAATAACATAATAAATACCTGTTTATTCAACCAATTCACACACCATACATCACACAGAAGAAGGAAAAAAGACAACTAGAACAATTGCAAGATATTCATATACTACAAAACTCTTTTAGGCAATGCTGTTTAATCTTCATTTTGCTAGAAGTGTGAGTCTGCTGAAAGCACACTGTTTTTTGAGCAAATGGAGTTCTAAATTGCTTTTTTTAAGTACCATGCGCCAGGGTAATGTCTAGAGGTACAGACACAGCATTCCGGTGGCAATGATTTATGGTGTGGGGCAGCCACAAATTGACTTGTATGCAAGAAATGTAAATGGAAGTGGGACATTTGATGGAGAAGCTCATTTCCAGCCTTAAATGTTTTAAATTAACCACACAAACTCACAAGGCAAAATGTTAATGGGCATTTTTCCCCCACTTTTTTTCCTCCCTTCATTCTTTTCCTCCTTAACTTAATCTACATTACAGGTCAATTTATTAAACAAACAATGATATTGCACTAGATTTGCAAGGATCAATGGATTTGACAAAGGGGATTCATTTCAGGAAATAAACCTTTGAAATTAACCAGGGAATGAGGTAACTATTTGAAGTGATATATGCTTGGCACAAGACAGTGTAAATTACATAAAGGTGCAACAGAACAAAGGCAACTGGAAAACAGCAAAGCAGCAGTGCAAGGCTATTCCTATTTCTCAACCAAATGTACATTATGCCATTTTCTTCTTATAATTGGAACTATGCCATTGGTTTACGATACCATATTTTAGCTGGGGTTCACACACAGTACAAAAGCAGCCTTTTCTTGTAATGTGAAATCTGTGTTTGTTTATTAGTACGGTGAATCAAAAGTTTCTAACTTTTCAGCACTGTTTATTCCTGGTACGGGAGACTGTAGCTAGATAACAGCATGGCGGAGTGAAATGTGAGATCTGTGCCCCGAAGCTAAAGAAAAAGTGGCCTAGAGGGAGAAATTGTTTTCTAATAACAAGAGCTGCTGGTCCCCCGAGGGACAATTACGATGTTAGCTCCCTTGTCAGAGTAAAAGCCGCTTTCAAGCTGCTCCTTTCATAATGCTATCATGTTTGCCCCTGAGATATGCCCATGCTCTTCATGTCTCTCTCTCTTTATTTCTCTCTATCACTATTGATTGAGGGGCCATTTATATTCACAGTAGGGGGTCTTAATTATGAGTGTGAGTGAGGCCAGCCAAATAGGACTAAGTGGTAACAGGGGGCCAATGCTACTGCCACGGGGCTCTTTACCTATTTAACATTCAGTGCCTCACTCCTTGATCATTGGCAGTACACTTATGAAATCAGCATTGCTCAGTGGAATAATAAGAGTATTCAGAGTAGATTCAGTTGAGCCTAAAAGCACAACAAGAAGTGAGATTTTGTGAAGTACAACTGTGCAATTTTTTATTGTGCAAGTAATCAATAATCATGTTTTATTTAGGTTGTGAAGTGTAGTATTTAAAAAAAAAAGTTTTAGATTATTATTTAAAAATTGTGTTTTTCTTCCTAACTACACTAAAAGCTTCTCTTAAGACTTGGCATGTGGTGGATTAGCAGCTGCTATATTCACATCTGTTTGCTTTTTAACTTTTTGGATTTTTTTTTTTTCCTTTTGAAATTTACGATGAGCAAAGCAGTGTTGAGACTCTGCGTCCTATTTAATTTAAAACCCCTTTTATGCCATGTGACAATCTGAGACCATCCAGCCAGTAAATGTTCTGGGTGAGTGTTAAGTCTCTACATGTCAGTCAGTCGTGGAAATGAGCTCAAGCTTCTGGTTTTGTGTTAGCTTCAGTTTGCTGATTACACATATAAAATAAGCACTTTATTTTAACCTTTCGGGCTTCTTGCAGTACAAATTCTTCCTTAAATGACAACTGGCAAGCAGAACGGCTGAATTACTTAGTGAGTGGATGACATTTACTTTGGTCCGTTCATTCACTGGACTCTTAAATATGTGGTAATGGCTTTGATTAACAAACATCTCTGTGTTTTAGCCGCAGTTTGAAATAACTGAACTCCTCCCTTCTGGCATCTGACTTTACAGAGGCTCTGCAAACACGGAGGTTCAAGGCCTCTCGCTGTGTGGCAGAGCTCAGTGGCATGGCCACCATGGTTGAGGTGCTGGTCGATGGTCATGTGATGCCTGGCCCATAGGCCTCTGTCTGTGTCTGCAGTTGCTGACAGGAGGACATTGTCTCTCCCACCACCACCACCACCACTCTTTTTTTTCTTTTTTTTTGCTTTAACCAGTCAGCCATGGCTTACATGGTTTGTTGTGGCCCCAAGATCAGAAGGAGGAAGCTGAATAATGTCTTCCTATTCTTTAAGGGGAGGGCCACGGTTGGTTGATTATAGAATAGCTTTGACAGACCAGAGGGAACTATGGCTTTTGTCCAATTCCCCCTCACAAAGAAAGGTAAGTTCAGAAAGAGCTTGGCTTGGCTTTTTTAAGCACACTGTGACTGGCCTACTCCTCATCATCCCATCATAAACTTATAATACCTTCAGGGACTCCCACCTATGCAGGCTGTCAAAAGACAAGCCGCACCACTCACACTCTTAAAATAAGGCATAATTTTAATCCAACACCAGTATAGATTTAGTCTCCCCTACTTTGTTCTGCAAGAGGTAAATAAATCTCTATTATTTATTACATCAAATATTGCTACACATACACATACCGTCTTAAGACTGCCCAGATTTTAAATTTAAAATCTTTTCTTTCCCTTACTTTGGAGTGCAGCCTCAATTTATAAATTCTCTTAATCTTACTCTTCCTTCAGCCCATGTGCAAAGCGTGTGACCACCTCATGCACGCGCACCACAATCCAGACAGTCTGTGAGAATTAGCATTTCATTCATTGTAACAAGGCCAATATGTTTCCAGAAGTGCTGCCATACTGAAACAAGTCCTTAACAAAACAGAGCCCGAGGGCTTGAGACTGACTCCTGGGACCCCAGCAGCCTCCACGGCCTATTTGTTCAGCAGAATCTGTTATTCTGTCACAGCAGGCCTGTCACTAGTGAAATCATTTAAATGTCCAATCCTGTATTTAAGCAGACTGCCTCACCAAGAACAGATGAGCAGCACTCAGAATTTATAGCCAGACGCATCAAAGGGTAAGCAGAGCAGTGTGCGACCTGGTGGAGCAGTTGTCCTGTGGGAGCTGATTTAGTGTCTCTTTCCCCTGTGCAACAATAGCAAGCGCTCTCTCATAATGAACGTCCTGGGTATTCCTCATTGTAAATTCAAATTCAGCGCTTAGACTTTACTGTATGTGTGATGAAGGGTTCATAATACCACTTATTATTACTAACTGAATAAATATATTTTTTTAACAAGTTGCCCCCACTTATTATCGACAATAGTTATTATTTTGTGCAATTTAATACCTGATACACACATGCTCTGAAAATTAAACTGCTCTGTTTGTTACAGAAAATACTCACTGCAATCTTTCAAGCTGCTTGTAATACTTCAAGTGGGACATAGTGGACAAAAAGGTTCAGACAACTCAAAGCAGCTTGATGTTGGTGTGTAATGGACCTGTCAGCTCTGATGGATTTTCAGCTCTGCCATATTGTTTGTCCTGCTACAGACAACAGAAAGCTAAGTAGAAGGCCGTGCAGTTCTGTCTGTGTGTGCAGCGCCTCTTGATCAATAGTAAATTTTTATCTGCAATCGGACTAAAATATACAATTACATGAAGCAGATAGGGGAAATACAATGCGCGCTGCTCTTAGGGTGATCGCTCATAAACATAAATGCTGTTTGGAAGATTATAATCAATGGTGCAACGCGACCCACCACGTGGATGATAGACTATCATTACAGATTGTTCTCTGTGAGTAATGGGACTGAAGCAAAAACAGATAATGTGATTCAATAATATATTTGCTGAATTTGTGAAGAAAATGAAATGGAAAAATCTATCCCAAAGGCTAAGGCCTTAATTAAAAAGTCACCAGAAGATCACCTATGACTTAAGGATTTAAGTCACAGGTGATCATGTCTGTCTACTGTATGTGTCCTTGTGTCAGATCTGTAACAGTGGATGCTCTCAGGCCCCTAATGTTTAAAGTGGGCTTGCATTAAGATCGATGATTTGTTTATTAGATTTCCAATCAGAATATAATAGGTTTGAGACATTAGCTGCTGCAGGGTAGATGTGGTTGAGTGTGTCTGCTGAAGAACCCCTGCCTTCCTGATTTCTTAGCTTTTCCTCTGAGTGTAAACAGACCAGAAAGAGAATTAAAAGAGATCATATCATTTTGCGCCATGCCACTGTGCAATTCCCGAGAGATAAACATTAAGCAAAAAGCAGAATAGCTGTCTTTTTTTTTTCTTGCAGCCATAAAAGACCCCACCCTCTGAGATTGTTATTAGCCAAGATCACAGGGAATGTCATATTAACAATGAATGTCTGGTAGTGAAGGAGATTGTCCTAAGTATGAGCCCAGCAGGGAGCTCTCTTTAACTCTAATTCACACTGAAATCAGATCACCCTGCTAAGATCTCATCAGCATTATTACTCCTGTGCTTTACCACCTCCTTTTCCACTGTCCGTGTGTGTTCTGTGGTGCAAGCCCAGCCTGGGCTAACACATTCTGCCCCTTACTATCCATTTTTCATTTTGCATAGTCATATTTTCACAAGACTGGATGTGTGTGGGAATGGCGTGGTGGGAAACGGCTTGCCTTCTGTGTTGTTGTTTTTTTGTTTTGTTTTTTTCTATTCGTGACTTTTCTTTTTTTCCTTCTACTGTTTTGCTGCAGGAAGTCATGTGTTTCATGTTTCCAGTAATTTGTTTGGAGTAAATACCCATAATGGCAGCCACAGAGTGCCTGTAATAGTGGATTAAAGTTCATGAGCAGAAAAGCCACAGAAGAAGATGTCACAGTATTGGACAGTTAAGATGACTTCTCCAACTCAGCTAGTGAGCGCTGAAACAGCTCATAAAGTAGCCTTCACTTCTTTAACTGGGGGTGCACAGTTTGCATAGTAAAAATGTACAGGTGTGTTTTCATGCTGCAGCTGCTTGTACCTAATACGTAAATAAACTGCCAAGAGAGTCATTTCATTATAGAAAGAAAACTGTAATAATAATAGCTGATAATAGATGGTAATAGTAAGAAATATTTAATGGAAGAAATTCAAATTTTGCTTGTTTGTGCAGTGGTATCAAATTCATTTTAGTTCATGAGCCAAATACAGTTTTAAAAGTGGGTATGAGCAGTAAATCATTTGTATATTGAATGAAAAACAACCATTAATGTAATAAAGTATACTAATAGGAAAACCCCACATTTAATGACCCATCTGTTTTTAATGAACCTGAGATATCTTAAGAAAAGAAGTGCACTCAGAAAAGAAAAAAATTTATTTTGTTTTTGCATTCAAAGAAATCAAAGAGACACATTGATGCATCTCTTTGGCTCAACCGTTTTACGTCAGTGTGCTGTAACGAACCACGTTTAATGTCTGTTTCTGTTAGATACTGTATAACTCTAACAGCAATCCACCCTTCTTGTTCACATGGTGCTAAATACAGTAAAAAGTTAAACAAACAAACAAACTATCAGCATTCTTCCCACTTCTGTGCTCTACTGCCTTACTTTTTTTTTATGCAGTCCAGAGAATACTTAGCTGCGCTTTGAAGGGAAAAAATCATTCGTTGCAGCAGATTCATCACAGAAGGACTCTCAGAAAATCCTTGTAATACAGTGCCACTCAGGTTGAATCTAACGCTGTACATCTGAAACGCTGCTCTTTCAAAATACACGGCAAGTTACCCAAACCCACACTGGAGATCCTGAAGAGAGACTTTACTGTAGAAACCAAGACCAAGACTTGGATACAATGTGGGTGGTATTGGCTGCGAGACCGAAGGGGGTCAAAGACTTCACTTGTTTTACTCACATGAATTGGACAGGCTACTAGAAGCTCAGAGGCTTCAGCATCTTGATAGAAAACCTGATAGAGCAATGGGCCGTGGTGGCACTGAACATAGGCTTACATCGATAAAATGCAGCGTACTGTGTATACAGTATATATCCGACGAGATGTGTATTCAGTTGAAACCATTAAAATGCTGCGAGAACCCTATAGCATAAATGAAATTGTTGTACATACTCACTGGGCCCTGACCGACAAAATGGAGTGCAAATGTTAAGTACTGCGAGATGTAAAGTACAAACACATTATGGGCAGGTATTAGCTTATAAAACACAGCAAACCAGAGAATGTGAACAGTCCTTGCAGTGGTGTAGCTTACCTCTGCTTTTTAATGGGAAGGTGTTTATTGTTGCCCCCACCCCCCGCTTACCCCCGCTTACCCTCCACCCCTCCCAACCCAAACCCCAACCGGGGGGGGGGGGATATCATGTTGTGACATTTAAAAATCATCCAAAGATTATACTTGGCACCTGAAGACTTTTGTTCAATAGTTTTTATTTTCTATTTTTTTAGGAGTTTGCGCACGAGCATTATGTGTGTATGATATGACTGAACATATCAAAGTGCAACAAATGAAATTTGAAATATAATCCTGAGGAATAAAAATTCAGTTTATACCTCATTTTTTTGCAATTCGGTGCTGCTGTTAGTTCTGTACGATCCCTGGAAATAACTTTGGTGCTGTGTTCATGCTTTAGCGAATTAATTATGGTCCATTTGACAGCGATGTTTGACAACTGCAGTGGCATTTAAACTCAGCCGCATGATGTCATTTAAAAATACACCTCAAACTTTGCCACACGCTTTGCTCTTTAGTCTTGAAGGGGAAATGATCACTGATTTGTCACCACTCAGCAGTACTTTTCTTCTTAATGAATTTTTAATATCCTTAATGACAGCAGAAGAATGATGTCATTAGGAGTGGATGTTTGGAAAACGCTGACTTGAACTCTTTTGGGCGACCATTTTTATAATAATTTAATATAGATTAACGCCCCATAGTAATGAGCAGTTTGACTATGAGGGGGGCAGCCATTTAAAGTAAGACCCCACCATTCATTTAGCTGTACACTTTGAAAGCTTTGGGTTGTTTATGGTCAAGTCTTTTATTCACTGAATTATTATTTTTTGAGTAATGATAAAACTACTCATAGCATATTACCGGTATAAGAAAGATTTTACACAAATTATGAGACATATATTCAGTTTCTATTTAGGCGATGGCAGCACGCATCTGTGGCAAGTAGCTACAACTATCTACATCCACTAATGCTGTGATCATCTCTGGACACAGCAGCAATGCAACGGAGGCAAGAGAATTAAGATTGTGTCCTCCTGGTAATTTACCTACTGGACCTTGTGCGCTGGTGAAGTGTGAATCAATTTGTAAAGGATAGTTAAATTTCTATAACAACCTCCCCCTTCTTCACACTTGACTATCCCACATCAGCTATTAAAAATGGAAAGAAAAAAAAATCACGTGTTGTCTTATGAAGATGATCAAGGGGAAGGCCACTCACTGGGAATGATAAAACGACCGGCTGCACTTTCACCCCCCCCCCTTTTTTTCTTTTGCTGAATAGACTGACCTCTCCTTCTCTGTCCCATATGCATGTATGACAAGCCCAGGCCGACAGATAAACAAACAAGCCTGGAAAGCTTAAAATGAATAAAACAAGAAGGAGGAAGCTGGCTGGCTAGGACACTGATATCCCTTGGCAAAATGTTTTATCATATTCAGCAAAAGAAGACCCTTTATTTTATTGATTTAAAAAAAAAATCCCAGAGGCACTAAAAGGAACAGGCAATGATTAATGTCCCTCTCAGAAAAAGAAATTATATGGAATAAATTAAACTACTGCGGCAGCAAATTGAAAAATAAGGATGTAAATGAGGTTTGAATACTTAATATCTTATAAAGAAAAATAGTCAATGAGGCCCAAAAATGATGAGGGATTGCCAAAGAAACATAATATTAACTTTAATGGCTGAGGCTAGATTTTCTGTACTGTCAGAATTTACCTGTCACAACTGATTTTCTGGAGCAGACATGAAAAATGAGCAACACCATTTGAAGCAACTGAAGGCAGTCATTCTCTTCACGCTGTGAAGAATAAGAAGAGAAACCGATAAAAGCGGCATTAAGGATGTAGAATTTTTTTTCTTCCTTAGATGATTACCGTATTTGCTTGTATTATTTTATACATCTGTTTAAAGCCCGAGTGCTACATCTGTTTTAATGCTAAAAAGTGCCTCATGATTACCTTACAGCACGCAGGTTAGTAGGTGCATCATTGGAGGGCATTATGTTCATATAAGGAGCTCATGTTTATCACAGACTTCATCTCCAGGCTCCATCAAACCTAAGAGCCTCTCCTTATGTTAATGCAATGATCTGTGCTTGATTTATCCTGCATTATGACATTTATTTTTCTTTCACTATCCCCCCGAAAAGGTCAACCTGCTGAAAGTCAGCTTTGACGATATTTGTCATTCGGGCTCTTTTAGATCTTCCTCGTCACATTCACGTTCTCTCAATTAACGGCACGTCGCAATCTGGAATCAGTCACTCTCCCAGCCATCGTTCACACTGTAGTACATGCTGCACAATGCCAGCTAAATGAGAGGAAAGCCAAAAGCAAGAGAGAGATGTGAGGTACATTATCAGTCGAAGTCGTTGTAGAGTTGGCCCCCGGTCCTCCCCATCCATCAGAGTTGGGGTAAAGATGAGAGTGTGAGACGGGGCCTGGGGAGTGGCAGTCGGGTGCTTGCATTGCACCCCATTACTTCAGATGGATAGCAGAGGGGTGCTCCACATTAAACACTGTTCCCTCAGTCGGAACCTTTAATTATAATTCCTCAGTATCACTTACAGCAGCCCAGCACAGATGTTAAAAACCTTTCGTGGCTTGGTTACCCCACCTTACTTAATCTCAAAGAGGGGTGAAGATACAGATGGCATATCAAAACGCTGAGGATATGCTTGATCTCTGACAACAGAAGCATTTTTTTTCCTGTTGGGGGTTGAAAAAAAATGTATTTGCATATTTGTGGTCCAAATACATGATTTCAAAAATAAAAAAAATAATGGTGGAAGAACAATTCAGCAGGGAACTAGGCTTGTATGCTTAGGTAGCAAGGGAGGACTGTAAATCAGTATGCCTATGAGCAGCTTTGTTTACATATTGCAGTCTTTACTTTAGTCTGAAGGGCTCAGCAGCCCTTACATCACCCCGCCTCTGTCTATGGCTCATAAAACTACAGAAGGAATATAACGCTGCTGTGGTTTGCTGCTTTAACAGTGTGCTGTGGCATCAGTGTAAGACTAGGACACATGGAAACATCAAAGAATGTACTGATATCCAAGCAAAGAAGCAAGAAAAACAAGTACAAAAAAACCCCACACTTTTTACCCTCTCACATACAGGATTACTTTTTATTGAACTCTTGGGTGTCCTGGTGCACACTCATTAAAAAAAAAGTCTAGGCAACAATTACTTCTCAGACTCACCTGTATTAAATCAAACAGGTAAACAACAGAGCACAGGAATGCATCTTACCTTTGCACTCTGTTTACTGCGCTTGAATTGCATTGTACCTCAAAGCACCACTACCTAACCCTAATTTAACTGCTGCTGTGGTGCCTCGGCAATTTTCCACATTTAGCTGTGATGAAATGCTGTATAAAGAAAACTACAAATATGTCTTTGTTGTTGTCACCACTCTGTCTGCTCATCAGGAGGTCACCGCGCATTTATGACAGCCTCCGTATTTCAATATACTATAAATTGCGTCTGTGCAATCTCGTAAAAACTACTCATTGCTGTGACCTTCAAGTTTGCGATCGCCAAAACTTTTTGCGCACATTCCCACTCTTTTCGCAACAACTAAATCAAAACACTCGTAAAGGTTTTACTTAATTGCACATCCCCACTTAATAGTATTTACACTACCAATGTGGAATTATATTGGATCAGTATCAAGGTCATAAAACTTGGTTATTAACTTAGGCTTCCAGACATGTTGCTCACGCCACTTTCATTCAGCAGATTTTATTACGCGGGCTCTAATTAATTGACCTCTCTTATGCTCTTTTGTTGTAACAGGTCATCTGTAAAACAGTGTCTGTGGAGGTGATTTTATATGGGCCACGGAGTATTTGTGTCAACATCAAATCAGGACTGGATACAAGGTGCCACACTCTAAAGGTTTGGTAAGTGTGATATCCTGACATGGAATCCATTCCCCTGAATCTATAAGCCTTGCCTGAGTGACTATGTATTGTGTGAACAGATAAGTCCCTCACCCTCTGTCTCTGTCTCTCTCCACTATACAAACATTCATTGCTGATGGTGCATGCATGATACCTGAACAAACACACCAACAATGTGTTACAACAACTACATTTCAGTTTTGCCACGTTGCTGCTGTGATGCAGATGAACTGTCAAAATGTTTCAAGATTTGCGCTTTTACATTAAAGAATTCATGAATTTATTCACTCAGGCAAACCCATAGGGGCTTGCGTTAAGCAGCCTGTGATTTCTGTTTGTACTTTTTGATTCAGAATAAAGAGATACAGTACATCTAAAAATAATTGCATCTTTTTTTTTAAATCTAAGGTCGATTTTATAGTTTTATAGTTATCAAACACAGCAGGTGACAATCATTCTAACAGTCTTTTCAACCTCGACTGATATGTTTAAAAAGTTTCTTCCAAAATGTATTTGACTTTCTTTTTTCTGGAATATGCAGTCATCAAAAATAGTAACAATAAATGCTTTGAAGCTTTAATATTGATTTAAAAAAAACACTTTAAGTTAACTGCAGTATGGAAATATTTGCTTCTGACATTTGAAATGCAGGGCAAAACCATAAATTTCAATTAAGACCAGCGCTTGAGTGAACAGATTTAGCTACTTTCCAGAATTGTGAGGTATATTTTAGTCTATAGATTATTTTGATTACTACAAATATTTTAATTCTAATTTATGTTTTGATAGAAAATGACAGTCATCAAGCTGCATTCCCTTTTCTTTCTTTTTTCTGTCTGTCAACTAATCAATGAATCCCAGTCTGAGTGCAGCTCTAGTGAAATCCAAACTGCAGCGTGCAAAGCAACTTGCAATATGATTTGCAATATACTGCCATTGCTTTTCTTCACATTTCCGATATCAACTGTATATAGTAATGGCAGCTATCAAACAACTGCAGATTTATTCTTATAGATCATGTTAATGGTGCATCTTTTAAGCCTAACATGAGCCATCAAATACATAATCTGCAAGAAAACATGCATGCAGATATTGACTGATATATTCTTGTTGTGGCTCTGGTAATGTTACATGGTATCTGGTAAACTATAGAGGTGACTCCATTGCACGGCACTGGAATAGAAAACTTAACAGGCCTATGCATTAAACATATTGTAGAATACAGTGTAACATTCATCACTGTCAAGGAGAGAGTTTGTATAAATTTAAATGCACTGAAGCGTTCAGAGGATTTTTTTTTCCTCCTCTTCCTTTGTCTATGAGTGGGAGTATATTTATATCACTATCAAGCTGCCTTGTGTTTTGTAACACTGTAGGATTAAAAATGAAGACCTCAACTGCACAATTGTTGTATTTAGCATGGGTCAAATTTAAATTATTTTGAATAAGCTTAACTATTAGACTTTCAGTACTTTGTCTTAATGTGACCTGAAGTCAATTCAATAAAAGCCCAGGCAAAAAAGAATTGCACTGAGATTTGTGGGAATAGCTTGTTCAAAGATGTAGCCTAGTTTAAAACCAATCATGGCCCCAAATGCTGAATGTATTGGGAACCAAGACATGGCTGTGCAAGAGCCTGACAGTTTTAACATTAAAATAAATTGCCTAACCTTTCCAACATCCAGTGACAAAAACAGGAAAAATGAAAGATAATGGGTTATTATTCACTGAGGGATCCTATACATAATAATGATCTCATCAATAATGTTACACTGGGACTCATATACTAGGGCTCATGGCTTAAAAAAATTAATGGAATTACTTATTTTGAATCATCAGTACTAGTTGGTCTTTAGCTGTTTAAATGAAAAAGAGAAAGGCGTGTATAAAAATAGAGCGAGAGTATTTGCTGGCACAAAAGAAAGACAATTAAACAGAGGCAGGGAGGGACAAAGAGCAGGAGAATGTAACACGTTATAATTCTTTTCAGCTCCATTTCCAACCTTCAGCCATGAGTCAATTTGCCAAATAGCACAAGCAGAACCACACAAAGGAGGCACATCAGTGCCGGCTTAAAGTACATGGCAGTAAGTGGGCAATAGACTTACAAAGAATTGCTGTGTTCGCCTGACAAATGCAATAAACAGCATTATCCTTCAGAGGCAATGCTGGTCATGGCGGCTGTGCTCCACAGCCCTGTGCCCACCTCCTCCTCACTGCTGAGGCCAGGGACAACAGAACACCTGGGGGTAGGTAGTAGATGTGGTGGTGGTGGTGATGATGGTGATATTGAGAGGGGTTGGGGGTGTGGAGTGTCTCATGGGGGGGTGGGGGTGGGGGGATAGGAGTTGCTGGTAGACCGAGACTGGCACCGACATGTGGGGAGGTGTGTGTGAGGCAATCTACAGAACAAATGAGGGCACTATCGCCTGTCATATTTCACATTTTCTTCATTCTAAATAAGACAAAGACCATGTGAGCAGAAAGCTCTTAGGAGGCATAAACAGCTGGAGAATGCTGCACCTCCACTGCACTGTGACCCACGCTGCAATAAATCTGTATAAAAGTGATTATGATGAGGCAAAGTGATCAAGCAAATGAAATATCTGGGCTTTAGCATATAACTCAGTGAGGTGAAGTGAGCTTTATAGCCCTTGCTCTAAGGAAGCCTTACCTTGCATGTCCTGGGCAATTTGCCTCTCTTATTGCATGTTCTGTCTTTATTCTGAAAGGGTTTGTCCATGTGAGCAATTGCATGTTTGAAAGCTTGCTGATGTTGTTTGGATACTTGAAGGTTGTCGGGAAAAAATGGAATAATGTGTTTAGGTCACACAGCTGGATGTATTGTTGCTTACCAGCTTGAAATATTGTATATAGCACATCTTTTTTTTTCATCTCAGTGATAAGTTAATTGACCAAACTGTGGGAATTGCAGTCAGAAGAAACCACTTATGAATATAAAAAAAACCCCAACTAGTAGTATTTTTGGATTTCCATGCATGACAATTAAGTTTTGCTGAGGCATTGAGTTCATAAATTTATAGATTATAAAAAAACTGTAGCATATCACAGAAGTGCTATAAAACAAAGAACTTATTAGGGATTTTGGGGATGTCATGCCACATTTCAAATTCAAGAACAGGAGTTAGTCAGCTTCAGTGAAAAATTATATTGCAATAAACTGTTCCCTATTTTTTTTGTTGTTGCTTACTTTTAAAATTAAATTAATATGTTTTTATATTGGGCAACTGGATTGGGGGAATTCATATCTCAGATCCCCGTTTGAGCCCTTAAAAAGGCTGGAGCAGGCCCTGCTCTAATAGTTTGTTACTTCTTTTTGTCCAGATTCCACAGCGCAGCATCTTGGCTTTTTCCCTACAGGCAAACAGGCAGCGAGCTTCCCGTCAGCTCCGTCAGCGTCCCGGCTTTCTGTGCTGCTGAGTCCATATAGTGATGATCTAGCAATGATAACTGGATCAATACCTCCAGCCATGTGGACAGCCGGCTGGGAGCTGCATCACTACTCTCACAGGCGACCGAGTTGCAAACACTTCACCCCCTTCAACCCCCCCCCACCCCCCTTCGCCTGCTAAGCTTCAAAAGCTCCATGTAAGCTTCACAACTCCTCTGGCACACTTCATCTTATAATTTGATCAAGAAAAGTGTCACATTCAGCTGATCTTATGGTCATAAATGAGAAATATGCGGATTTTATGAACTGTAAATGAGTGTCCCTTCATGGGTGGTTATTTTAGTGTCAAAATACATTAAATACATAGGAAGAGAAGGCTGTAGTCACTGATTCTCCACAGTCAGCACTGCACCGTAGTTAGTTGTTTATCTTGTTTATCTTCATTTCTTTAGCTGTGAAAAATCACATCAGTTCCTTTTCTTCATCAGACTACTGTAGGATAACAAGCCAATGATAACTCAAACATAAGCAAAAAAACACAAGAAGCATTTAAAAATAATTGCGTTTAATAGGATGCATGCAAATAAAATGCCACTTGAGTGCTGGGAATAAATGTGAGCCAGCAGCATAGGTAAAACCAATGAGATGTTACTTGTAGAGGAATGAAATTGGTTAATACAAAGGCATGTCGGTAATAACAATGTCCTTTCTCCGGTGACAAAGACAAAGTGCCTGCGTTTGGAGCGTACAAGCGCAAGAGACAAGTGATGGCTGAAGGTAGACTTTGGGAGAGCATTTGAATTTCATGTCCAAGAAGAGGCAGCCCATCATTAAAAAACCCTAATTTCTGTGTCAGGTGGAGTTACAGGTAATCGATCATCTTGTCACACCGATTTATTTTTTTCTGCCCGTTCAAAGTGAATTCTACTTCTTTCCAATTAAACTTGTTGCTGAAAAAGAAAATGTCTCTGGCTATTAAAGGCACATTTTGCCACGTTAGGTCTTTTTCCACCAAAGGTAATTTTTGAACATTTGGAAGAAAGATCCCAAGGGAGGCTATGGCTTCCGGGCAATTCTTCACGTAGAGCTGATCTGAGCAATCGTTTTGAGATTCGTACTTGATGTTTATTCATCTGTTTGCACAGTCTTAAATAATTTGTTTAGATCTTTTCTACTCGCATTTAAACCACAAAGAAAAACAACTACTGGTTAATTTGAATGTCAAAATTTGTTATATTTATCATTTTAACAGTGAGAATAACATTTTTTTTTTACTTATAAGCTTATTAGAGCAGGAATCAAAGCAAATTTGGTGTGACTGGTCCACACAATCAGCAGTATGGATTTACCACTTATGTACTGCTCTTAGGTCTTCAGAGGGTCTTAGTTTGGGGAGGATTTTCCTGCACTGACAGCTTTACTCAGCCTGACACCCGAGAACACTTGCTCTGGCCCTGATGGTATGTGCCACCAAAGCACTGGGATATGGCAGCATAAAAGCTATTTACAGGTAGACTTCTACACGTTAAGGGTTGTCAGCTTCAATTTCTTAAAAGTCTCTTGGTTCATCCGGTTGATAAAAGGCTTGTGCCATTCTGATTCTGGGGAAATACTCCTCAGCTCTTGACAGACAATGACAGAAAAATGCTGCTGCTTATGGCCATCCACCAGTAGCAGTGAGGCATTGCACGGTAGCAAGAGCTCCTTTGTCCCTGCATCTAATTTATCTACATGGCTAATCTTCAAGGCAGGAGGGTGGGGGTGGGGGGGGGTGGCCATGCACAGAGGTGTGTCATTTTACAGGAGGGACCCACCAGATGGATTTGTGACATATCTGAATTCTCCCCAAAAAGTCTCTAAAAGTTCATGCTGCCCTACCTCAGGCATTACGCCGGGCCACTTAAATCCTCTCCTTTTCCATCATTTACAGTCTCAGTTAAGAAGTTAATCATATGACTGGCAGCAGTTAATGAAAGTGAGAGATGAAATTTGTTAATTTCTTTCAGTCTGGTTTAACATGGCCAGAGAGCTGCATGACAGGATTTCCGTAAGATTCGGAATCAGAGCCAAGGCTGCATTCATCCTTGGCTAACAGCATTTATTTGGACAGAGGTGCAATGGCAGCAGAAAAAGGAGTGGATGAAATGGAGCCTTGATTAGCAGCAGCTTTCCCAGCATGCTCTGCTATGACAAATGACTGACTTCGAACAATATCTAAGGCGATCAGGATAAAGTACCAACCATTTCAAGGCTCAGCAAAATTCTAATTCTAATTAGACTTTGCACCACACACCAAATAAAAATTGTTCCCAGGGCATTTTGGCCTATCAACTGTTTCTCCAGTCGCTGAAACAAAATGAATAAAGAAAATGATTGAAGTGATAACAAAGGCATAAAATTTGAATTATTGAGGCACCACATCTGGGATCTGTATGTCACTGCACTGCCATTTTTACCCTCTCAATCAGCACTCCATTCTTTCTGCTTGAGAGAAACTGCAAAACAGAGGGAAGCAAGGAAGAGAGGAGAGAAAGAACAGGAATAAATTGTAGCATTAAAAGGTAGAAAGTGAGAACGCAAATAGGCCTTCAGCTTTAGCGTTATTAATGACTCTTCAAAAATCTCAGACTTTTCCAATCTCTCAGAGAAGCGCATGAAGGAGTCTGCAGATGAAGCTGACCTTCAAAATGTTCTTTGGTCTTTAGTTAAGAAATTCACTTGCCATTATGGCATCATTAAGGAAACAAGGATAAAATTACTCCATGGTTAATGGCCTATAGGATCCCCCACCAAAATTTGTTTCAGATCTAATAAAACTGTGCTTAACACACTCGAATGAATTATGAGGACTGTTATGCGGGGTATTAAAATGTGGAAAATAGATTTTCTAGAGCTTGGAGGACTGGACTTTTCAAATCAGATAGTAGAATGGGATTTTCTGGGCAATAAATTCCACCATGTCTCAATTTAATTTCTTTCAGCTTGAAAATTTGGAGGCGTGATTTATCATATAGTTTTGGTCATTTTTCTAAAAAAAAAAAAAAAAAAAGCTAGTCTTAACTGTGGCCAACTTTGCTGCCCCTTGAAGAACAAACACAAGTATGCATACATATTTCATGTTCTAAAACCTGAAACAGGCATTATTTTGCATATAGAACTACACCTGAAAGATGTGGTACCTGAGGTAATAAGTTATTAGGTTGTTCATTAAACTGAGGTTTGTCTATTAATTTGCTAGGAGAAATTGCTGATTTAGGCATATGCATGAGAGTTTAGAGGAAACAAGCTTTATTGGAGAAACATTTAGCTGCAGGCTGTCCCCACTCACAGAAGACCTGCAGAAATGTCCCATTTCTACCACTTATTACCTGCTATTGTAATCGAAACCCTGATGCCACTGTGAAATACAGACTTTCAGAATAAAGAGGGGGAAAAAAGTTAGCCCAAGATGGTGCCACAGAGAGGTGGTTTCTGTGGTAATGGCATTTGCTCTCTTTAAACTTTAATCTTTCCTATTAATTCTCTGCAACTGGAGAATGTACGAGAGTTAATGTTCCATGAACGTGTTTCTCACTCTGCAATCTCTTCAAGCTAATTACCTTCAGGTGCTAAATGGGGGGAAATTGCAATCCATTTGGAAGGGAGAAATTTCACCTCCCCTTTGCCTATGTAACACTGTGGGTGCAGTTAAAAAGAAAGAAAATCAAACATAAGAAGCCAGGTCTAGAGCACATTTAATCAAAAAATGGACACTCAGGCTGAGCCCTGATTGGCTCTGCCATTCCAAGGTAGCTTTGGGAGAGTAAATTGCTTCCTGTAGCTTCCCGCCTCACTGCTTATTTTGCAGGTCACCTAGAGGTCAGCAGGTGCAGCAGTGGACAAAACACTGAACAGATGTTTGATTGACAAAGATCACACAGATTGGCAATCAAAGTTTTCAGATGAGAAAGGAGAGGCTCACTGAATGGCCGTTTCATCAAGGAGATGCGGAAGAAGTCAAAATCCAAATTAAAAGCGGAGTAAGTCAGTGAGACAGAGTCACACATGCATGTACAAAACACTAAATCTCACAGAGTGACATGGTATTTGTCAATGACAGAATCAAATACATACTAATGGCTCCGGAGTCAATCACTAATCAGTAACGCAGGATGAACCGGCTCGTTGCAGACAAATAGCTTTGATAAGTTTTATGTTTTCAGGCCTAGTTTGGAGAGGAGGGTTAAGTGAAGAGGAAGTAGACAGAGATACGGTCAGGCTGAGCGAACAGTGGGGGTTCTTCACTCTCCTCAGAGGAGTCTAGAGCGTGGAGGGTCACTTTGTCCCCTGTTTGATCTTTGTCTTCAGATGACACAGCAGGAAATTAAAGATGAAAGGACTACTGTCTAACATACACGCAGACAGAATGGCCTCATTTTTACATATCTGGTTTGTATTTGTGGATCCACGGGTGATTCAGCTGTAGATGTGTATTAGCCGAGCTGCACACAGTTCCCTCAAAAGAGCAAACTCTGCACATTATCAACTTTTAAAAGTAATATTATCATTATCACTTTGTTTTTGTAGCCAGTAAAAAGTTAGAAACGAAAACTGTTCATGCCAACGTTTATTGTTTTTCTGACTCATTGCGAGTGTCTTTTCATAGCAATGCATGGCAAATTGTCTTTTTCAGTCATTAGATACAGTGGCTGTGTTTAATTCATCGCTAAATATAGTTTATGAGCATATTTAAGAGATACAATGATTTGTGTCAAAAAAAATGTCACATCTAATTTATGGAACTGACTCCAACCCTTGAAGAGAGGTGATGCCCCGATGTATAAAAAAAAAAATACATAAACATATATATTTTTCCCCCTGCCATATCTCTTGTGTGTAATAATAAATGAATTAGTTGTGGGGAGTACTCCAAATAGTCCGTGTCTTAGACAAACAGTCATACTGACGGCCCTGAGCTCCCACTGTGTTGAGGAATCTCCCACTAACAGCACTCCCTTCCATTTATCTCGGTGGCTGAGAGCAGGAAAAAAAGAGCGTGGGCTGGGAGCTGAAGAAACATCAAAAGAAGAGCGTCCCTGATCACTGTAGCACTGTTTTTCTAGCACCTAATGAAAAACACTTCCATGCTGGTAACTAAAAGCCAAGAAGCTAGATAGCTTACTCGATTGCACTCTGTGTGGCCTTTTGCTTGATGATTTCATGCATATTGCTTGAAGGCAAAAGTAAACCCCGAACGACCGGAGATGTTTTCTTGTGTTGTTTTCTTTTTTATTATTTTTTTTTCTGAATCTCCGTTACTGTTCATTTTATCTTCCTAAAATGCCAAAGCTATTTGGTAAAATCATTAGAGGTGTTATGGTCGCAGAATGGCTCAGTCGAGCAGCATCCTTGTGTAGTACTGAAAGGTTATTTTCTTCATGAACACTTGAGGGTCCACTGATCCCTTGTAAGTGTCTGTTGGAAAATGCATTGACATTTTACATGAATGGAAAAACCCTCCTCAACAGACTCTCTTTCATTGCTCTTCAGGTTTCAGGCCATTATACCCGCAATAGGGGACCACTCAACCTAGTTTGGTATTACCTCTGAGAAAACCCTTATGCTACTTCACTTACTCTATTCACAAATTTGGTTTGGAAGAGAGAAATGTAAACCTTTGACCCGAACATGTAAAGGTGTTTGTTTAGTGTAAGCATCAGTGGATATTTCTTGACCTAATAAAAGATGGCCATCTACTAATGTAAAAACAAGAAAAGAGAAAGAAAACACTTTACATTACACTTGTCAGTGGCTTCAAGTGATATTTTTTCCAGAGCCTTCAGTTATTTATAATAAAATTTTAAAAATGTCTGTGCATCTCTGTGTGTATGTGCAGAGAAAGAATGCCTATGTGTTTATATCTGAATATTATGGACAGTGGACAAAGCAGTAATCAATAATAAAAGACAGATGTATCCTAAAAAAGAGTAAGAATAAGACCATGTAAAAAACCTATTTGATTAAAGTTTATTTGCCACATTTTAATCTACTAAGAAAGTACAGAAGTGGAAACAGAGTGAGGGGTACTAATGTAATCAAAAGGAGAAGTCTTGTTATATGGATTGGCCCCTTTCAGGAGGCTTTAGATTCATGTATTATTGATAATCAGTAAGATGCAATTTATTGTTACACGTGTATGATGTGGAGCTAATTTTTACTTACAATAAATACGTTAATGTTATTGTAGTTTAATAAACCATATAATGCATAACACTGTATTACATTTTAGGAATCCATCATATACAGTCTGTATAACCTTAAACATACTGTATCTACTAGATAAATGTAGTAGAGAAAACAATAAAATATTTCTATTTAAAAGGTTACAAAAACTGCAGTCCAAAAGAATGCCAAGAAAGCTTTTTGAATCTTCTAGCTCATCAGTATCATAATGAATTGATTGGACAATTTTAGCATAAAAAGTGTAGGAAAACAACATCTACAGAAATCTTTTTATTTTTATTTTTAAAATAAGTAAAGTTATAGTATTATGGAACATTTTATAGGTCTTGATGTCCTCGCTCTGTGTGCATGAGTTGTGTAAAAAGAAAAAAAAGTTAAGGCAAAGTCTAATCAAGCAGGGTTTAGATATAGTCACGGGCACCAATCTGAATAGACAAGTCCATTCAATGCAAATGCTGCACCTGCCATGAGTTGGTAAAGCTTTTGCGATTTCAGTGAAAACAGGGTTCTCATCATTTGGAAAGGTAGACTTGCCATTTCACGCACCAGTATCCCAGAAATCCGTAAATACCTGGAGACATTCCTCGACAGGATTAAAATTTTACGATCACCAGGAAAATGGCTTCAGAGCCAAAAAGTCATCCTTTCCCTATCTGCTTTCCTTACTTTGTCCTCCAAATTTTGATTTTAACTGCCTATATGCTATTTCTGGAATATAATGTTTTATCCACATATACAATACTGAGAAATGTGAGCATCCGTTCTCCTTTATTGAACTCCTTTCAATAAAAATACCACATATCTTCTGCAAATCCAGTAAATAAGTACTAGTTCAATTAAACAAAGTGTACTTCAGGTCCCCACCAGCACTGACGAGAGCTACAACACTGAGATGGTCAGAAACTGTATGGATAGCAGTTGGCCAAGCTTCCAAGTCCAGTCAGGCTGAGTCGGCTCACACTGATAACGTAGGTAATGGTGTTTCTGGAAGAGTGAGGCCAGATGAAACACACCACACGGACAGATACCACAGGCATACTGGCCCCTTCTGTTGTAAAATTTCATTTTTTCCGGCAGGAAGCCATGAATGCTGAGGCTGAATCCAAATCCGGTTTTCCGCACTTTATCAGCATGTGGCCCACCAAGTGGTGAGATGGCGGGGGAAGTGAAGGACTGAGTGGGGGGGTGGCAGGGGGGTGATTCGCTCAGCCGAGACCCTCCACTTTAATCCAATTTACAGCCTCCCCCAGCAAAAGATAATTACAACCCTTAAACCAGCTAGGAGAGGGGTAGAAGAAAATACCTCACTCACCAAAACTGTGCCTCTGGCCCCTGAAGTCCCC
>VOQJ01015962.1:0-13834 GCA_015052665.1 Apistogramma diplotaenia | reverse complement strand
TGCTGATATGCTGACTGTTAGGTATATTCTAAATATTGCCATACTTTCTGCATCTTTAAATGTTTTCTTTGTTTGAATGCTATGTCTGTAAGTCTCCTAGGCCATGTGCTTTTTTTCTGGGCCGTGTGGTTATTTACATATTAAAGCCATAGAGTCTTCCATTGTTTCCCAAGAAGCTCACCTCAGCCTCATTCACAATCGTTCATTCCTCATTTAAATAAGGATGGGAAGCAGCCAAGGTGTCTGACCAGTTGTGTTTGTGAACCACATTTTGTGTATTGTTGCTTTGTACCTGATTGGTCCATCTGCTGTGTGATGTCATGTCATGTGACCAAGGAATAAAAACTGTTTGTTGGGGGGTGAACGCTGAGAGAGACCCTTCCACCCTGACTCAGGTCACCTGGTGCTGCAGGCACCGGGTGACCTGATTCATTGTGGAGGTTAACATCTGACTCTCTCCCTGCTTGCACTAAGATCATACTATTGTGTCTGTTGTTCTTGTTGTTTGTTATTTAATTTGATGCCTATGAACCCATCAGCTTTAAAGCAACAAACCAACTCATTTAAATCAACTACCAACTCTGACAAGTAGAGCAGCCAAGCATTCAGCGGGAATTATGCTGCAAGCTTGTTTGACGGCTACTAAAAGCATCTGGTCGACGTGCAGTTTGTGAAGGAACATTTAACCAAACATCACTGAGGGTGTTTGTTTACATTTGAAACTGTATTTTATTTTTTTTTGTCCCCATGTGGATTAGAAAAAAAAAATCATAATTTCAAACATGTGACAAGGGAACAATATGAGACTGGAGGTGGAGCCGTACTGGAAGAGCATATGGGAGCAGGATGCAAAACACAACACCAATCTTTAGTGGTTAGTGCATCTACAGTAAGAGCAGAGCACAGCTCTCTCTCTGTGTGTGTGTGTGTGTGTGTGTGTGTGTGTGTGTGTGTACATAGCAGAAACTTTGCCATGAATATGTCAGTTTCAATACATGTGCTTCTTTTTTCTTGGGTTTTTATTTTCATATTTGGTACACAGTATTCAGATAGCTGCCGAAATGTTTGACATTCAAGTGTAATCACAGCAAACAGTGAATTGTTCCTCTGAAAAGCCTCATTTCACAGTGATATTCACCATCTGAAATGAGACGCCTGCTCAGACAAAATGATTTTTGCCATGAAAATGAAACTCTGTGTGGCAGGGGGATTGAAGTGATTTGCAAAGTGGGATGCTTTAGTCACAAAATAGTTACATTTCAAAGACACAATCCTCTGCTGTTCTGAACTATTAAGTTCTGAGCAGTGCATTTCTACCTAAATTGAAGTGCAGCATCTGGTGATGAAACCCATCAGTTACCGTAAAGTATTTATTTATTTATTTTTCCTGCACCTTCACAAGAAACCTGCCTGTCTCTGTGTAATGAGGAGAGGTCTGTTGACGAAACCCTCTTTTTGTTGTGATGTATATTTGAGAAAGACATCCAAAACAGAGTTGGCTTATTTTTGTGGCTCTATATTGGTTCTCTTACGTAAAGAATTTTTCAAAAGAACTGTGACAGAATTTTTTTTTTAAAGTAACCCACGCTTTAATAATGTGCAAACTCTTTCGAGTATAAGATAAAGCTGGAATGTAGTTCACCATAGTATGAAATAACATGTGCAAAGCAGAAATTTCCTGTTCCACTTTGCTAATCAGTCTCCCATCTCGTTTTACTTCCTGTTGGTTGCTTACCTTGATAGAGTTCACCTGTGTTTAGTTCCCCTCCTGTTTCCACTTCCCTCATTATCTCAAGTGCATTTGAAGAGTTCAAACCAAACCTAAACCACCTTCGTCAAAATTGAGATAACAATATTGAGCTAAATGCCAAATAATTTTCTATCAAAACCCTCTAAATACCAGTGTCTGCTTAGTCTGAATTATCAATGTGTACTCAAAAGCCTCTAAACATCACTTCCCTTTGTCAGGAAAAGCCTCTATGTCCTACAACCAATCAGGTTGCGCACTGAGGAACCAGCTTTTGTTGGTGGTGATCAGATTGTAGACAAAGCTATAGGTGAGACCACAGAATATAAACCAAACTGAATGTGACATCACCTTACTCTCCCAGAGGAAAGGCAAGGGCACGTGAATACATTATTTCACTTTTTCCAAATATGTCTGAAACCTGTGATGATATTAAGAACATGGAAAAGGATACATTTTGACACCTAAGTCATATCAACCACCCCCCCAAAAAATAATAAAGTCACTGCCAATTAACTTCTCCAATCTCTTGACTGCCAGGCAATGAAATCTGGCCCTGACAATGAAGCATTCTGGGCAATAATAAACAACCTTTTGATTAAGAAAACGTGATGAAACCAAGTCAGTTTAAAGTTGAAAGATTAAATCATCCATATATGTTAAATTGGTGACATTCAATGTGTCAAAAAGCAAATGGCTGAGCTCGGTGTACATAATTGATGGGTTAGCAAACTGTACTCAATGACTGTGAATGAGACCAGCTTCTCTGCAAAATTAAAAACATGAAGAGTGAGCGAGTGACCCACGTTGTGACTCGGCTGTGTCAAAGAGAGCTCTCTTTGAAGGAGATTAGTTATTCCCTGAGACAGATTAGTGCAGGATGGAGGATTGTGTCTCCTCACAAAGTGATGAATTATAACACATTCAATATTTTTAATTATATTTTTATTCATGAGAAGGCCCATTTCTCCCCTCTGTAATATGCTTTACATAATTCAGCAAATGCCATTTACAGCCTTGCTCTTATGTCTTTTTAGTTGCTATCAGAAATATCCGTTGTATTATTTATATTATCCAAAACATGTATCAGTTTGTGATTGAGGAATGTGTGTAGAAACATCATAATTCATGTTCCTATCCGGGATGCTGAGTCAGCACAATAAGTCAATACTTGCAACTCCATTTCCACGTGTTGTTACAATGTATAGCACACGATTATTCAATTATGCATGTGTGCATGCTTTGGAAAGTTTGGCATTGTGTTTTTTCAGGAGCCTGAAATGGATCGTTAATGTCCGCAGAGCTGATGTGTCCCTGGAGAATGTTGCTGCACAAATGCATCTGCTCAGTGCACTTTGAGCCACTTAAGATGATGCCCACCACGGTGCCCACACTCGCTCAGTGCCACTTTTTCATTTATTTTTTTACAGCTGGCTGTCTCACTTCATTTTTATCTCTTTCTTGACTGTTTTATTATAATACTAGAATAATACTTCAGCTTGTCAATCAATCATCTATATAATGAGATTGCCATATCCTGCATTTACTTAATTGTCCTTTCTATATTTTATAGATTAAATACATGCACAAAAGGATGTTTCTTTATTCTGTTGTATTTATATAACAATTTTCACAGATAAAAATCAAAGTGCTTCACAATAAAAGAAAAAAATTAAAAGCATAACATATAACAATATGACTGACTAGGATGCCTCCTTGCCATGTCCTACCGGGAGGAGGCCTTAGGAGCAGATCTAGGGCACTGGCCTGGGAACGCTTTGGGATCTCCTCGGATTAGCTGGTGGAGGTGACTGGGGAGAGAGAGGTCGGTGCTTCTCTGCTTAGGCTGCTGCCCCCACAACTCGGCCTCAGATAAGCAGAAGATGGATGGATGGATGGATGGATGGGTGGATGGATGGATGGATGGATGGATGGATGGATGAACTAATTAAACTGAATGCATAAGTCCTAAGTTGGAATTAATAGAAAAAACAATAAATCTGAAGGTAATTTTGATTTAAATTATGGAATACAGAAAACAGCTGCCTTTGCCAATTTCATTTTAGCCTCAATCATTATTATTATATCTGTTCATATAGGATCCTTACAAGCATCTTTTATTCCCATACTGTCAATTGCCTGTGCATACTTCAAACTAAACCAGATTTTCCACCAGGGACTCTGATAACAAGAGATTATATTATGCTCACCCAGCAACCCTTGGCCCCTCTTTCAGTGGAGGGCAACTAATTGCATCATGAAAATGCTAGACACTTAATAATAATATTAAAACTGCAATAACACATCATAATATATTTTGAGTGGAATGTGTTCAAAACATGCAACCACTGGCATTGAGCACTTTGCATATTCATATAGTATATAATGTTATACTCAACTTTCACTATATTAAAACCCATAGCTTTTATAAAAGAAACTGCACAAATGAATGGGTGGCTTTCGGTTTAAACAAACCGCTTTCAGGCAGGGAAAATAGCTTTTTTTAAAAATGCAGCTGTTCATTCATTCATGCCGTCATGGGAGCGAACCAATATGGCGACTGTCTGCGGGTTATTTGCCACGGTTGCAGATATCACAGGGGCGATCGCCCATTCTTTCTTCAAACATGACCGTGAAGAAGAAGTAAAACCTCTCACAACAACATATAAATGAAGGACCATTACTGGCTGTCGAGCGTATTTTTTAAAAAAAAAAGGCCTTTTAAAAGAAAAGTGTCCAGGCGGATTTATAGGGTTTTGCATCTGAAGTCTTCTATTATTTAAAAAGCTCGACAGCCTTTCTTCCAAATGTAAATATAGGGCAAAACATTCCTAACTGCAAAATATCCCCTAACCATAAACATTCAGTTCAATTTTAATAACACCAGTTCTCAAGGTACTTTAAGATATTTCAAATTACAGACTATAATATTATAAAGAGAACCACAAGAAAAAACACGCAGAATCCCCAACAGAACCAGGGTCAGGTGGAAGGTGAGGGGAAAGAAGACAGAAGAGGAGCATAGCAACTAGAAACGATAGGAAAAACAAAAAGCAGGCGAGATCATTCACTACATCTGCTCCAGGTTTGCATTCAGTCAAATTCAGAACTGTGAAGTCTACTTTCAAAGTAATATGAGGACTTTTATAAAAATGACTGATTCGTCTAAAGAGGAGTGGCAAACTAAAATGGTCCCTTTGATACCAAAGTAGCAATGTTACAAAACAGAAAGTATTAATTATACTTAAATAAAGACAAGGCAACAAAACTAGCCCTGGCTAGACAAAACTAAATAAAATAAAAAAAGCCAAATTAAAAAGAATCAGGGTGGATGTTTCCTGAGTGAAACCAGCTGTGGGGCTTGTCACCAGCTGTAATTAAATTGAGAAGCTCAAACACACAGTGCCATTACAGCCTCTAGAACAACATATCATTAATGTCCTCTAAAGGAATTGCAGAGGAGGCCCCATCACTCATTGTAGTAGCTTCCCTGTCCACACTATAAGTTGCTGGACCTGCAGAAAACATACAACAGATACAACCTGGCTCTCTGTGTCCAGCTTCTGTTACAGTGTCTCAGTCCGTAAAATGCCAACCCCTCTATTTTAGAATAAATGTCTGTACCTGTATATTTTTAGTAAACTTTGCTGCTATCTGGCTGCATGCCTTCACTTACCCACTGCTTCTTCTTCTTGCAGTTGTAATGGCGGTTGGCAAACCAGAGTAGAGGCGCATTATCACCACCTACTGGATTGGAGTGTGGATCAGGATTTGGACCAAAAAACCCCCCAAAAACTTGATTCGTTTTATTAAACCTGTTCTCACAAATTTCATCAACTTGTGACAGTGCCTTTTCAAGAGGGTCCTCCAATGTGAAATTAATCTTCATCTTTCTCCTACATGGCACTGAAAGGGGTGGCCCTCCAATCTCATTCTATTCTATTCTATCCTATTCTATTCCTTCCTGTGCCTGTCATAGGCCCGGCTCGCTAACTGATTCAGGTTCACTGCAGTGCACACACTGTCCATTTGGGTGTTTGCCTATCAAGAGTGTCATTAAGATACTAACCAATAAAACCACTCAGTTAAAAACAGATCACTTTCAAAGCACTGACACATCTGTGATTGACACATTCAGTTCACTGTGTTAAATGAGTTACTCCATGGCAACAACATATACTCTAAGTGCTGCCTTGTGTCGGTGTGCATCAGTGGAAGTACTGATACGCTGCAGAGTATCAGTTTAAGTACTGGCAACTATCTCTGTTTGATGTTAATGCTGGAGAGATTGTAAAAAACAGAGGATTTGAAGGCAGGTTCTGACATCTGTCCTCAAACTGTAAAGACAGTATAGAACACGACTTGTGTTGCTTCCATGGAGTAACTTAACATGGTAACCTGAACCTGCCAATGACATATGCTGCAGCGTCACTGCTTTCAAGGTGGCCAGTCACATTAGGGCCCGTTTCTCTTTGGGCTTTGGCTTCCAGATGATCAAAGTCATGTTGATCTGAGCGAACAGAATTCAGCTTCAAGAGCAGAGATGCCTGCGAGAGTGTGAATCTGTTGCAGCATGCCACTTTTGACACAAATATAATTCCATACGCTAGATTTCTCTGGCGCTTATGTGAGAGCAAAGGTGAAATTGTCTCATTAATATAGTTCAGCATGGGTGTTCCTTATGCTAATGATAAACCCTTGCATTTACTAATGCAACTTAATGCACATTTACTCACACACAGGTGGCACTGATCAAGTGCAAACAGTCAATTTATGACAATGTTTTCAACTGCAAGGTTTTGGTGAATTGCCAATCATGGCAAAGCTCAAGACCGCTTCGGGATGAGTAAGGAAGGAGAGTACGCAAATAATATTGCACACATGACTAACTCAAATTTTGATTAAATCGTTACATCTGTTGCTGATTAACACACTTGGAGTGGACTCCCAGCTGTGACTGATTTTTAGTTCTGCGTCTTATGAGAGTTTTTCAGTGCAGCCAATTCTTCTGTGAGTCTGTGATATGTCGACCCTGACACTCTCATTGTACTCCTCTCTGCCTTTTATGACTGAACTTGGCTCAGGTCAGTCTGTCAGACTTCTCCAAGAATCGTTTAATGAAATGTTAAACGTTTTGTGGGGTTTTTTTTCCCCCCATTATAGTTTTTAGTCTTTGTCCCTCACAGTCGCTCGTCGGGTTCGAACGCCGCAGGCTGGGTGAGCTGAATTCTCCATTATCCCTCATTATTGTTATACTATGGCAGTGGTTATTGTCAGAGGGGTCTTCTCCCTTTCATTGCTGTAATACTCATTTCATCATGTGTCAAATCTGACAATGAGACTTGAACACAATGGGTGCTGATACTTGACTAGAAAGGATATGTCTACACAGTTGTGCGTGGTGGGTATTTCAGAGGGAAAATGTGTGTATGAATGAGAGCTATTAGACATTCTAATAACCAAATTAAATGCCTCAAAGTGCTATCTGTGTCAAACCTGCAATTTTCACCCTGAAATTAATTCAATCATTTTCATCGATAACACTCCGCGTTCTCTGTGAGCTTCATAAAAGAATGTTATTTCTGTGATTAAATTGGATTAATGTGGTTCTGTAGGTGTTTCCCTGTCTGTTTCCATATAGTCTAAAGACTGTTGTAAGATTTTGAGAACGCATTAGTGGAGTAATGTGTATATTCAGGCCAGGCAGTGTATCAATCACTCACCTACAGGTTGCTGGGTTTGTTCGAGCTGTAGAAAATGTAATTAGCGTGAGTCATTTTCTGGCTTGTCAGCCACATCATCTCCAGTATTCGCTTGTGGCTTTTTGGCAGTTTTACAATTTTGAGTAATTCAAAATTAAACTGTCTTTATTTCTTTATAGTCAAACATGAGTACTGTCTGCTAGCAAGCTTATTTAAACGGTGACACTGCACTTGTGGGTTAGCACTGCTGCCTCACAGCGAGAGGCTTCAGTCTGTGGCTTTTTTCCTTGCTTTCAGGTTCTGTGTTCACCCACACAATTGTAAACTTTTTTTTTATTTTATTGCCAACGTGCTTTAAGTTCTTAACTTTCACCAACTCGAATAAAATGAAAGCGAATGAATAATTACACTGTATTTTCTAATGGCTCCAGTCCCAATTACACATTGTTTGAAAGCTCATAAGTCTCATTATTAATGCAGTTCTTGTGAACTGTTTTAAGATATCAAAGAACCTACAGAGTAGTCATGCTATATTTAAAATTATGTAATGTATGCATTAGTAGATGTTATGTGAGTTACAAAGGAAAATACCCAAAATATGTTTCTCCCCCTTTTGTTTCACATTTTCACCTTAAAAATAAACAGACTCACAAGGAGCCGGATTAGCATGATGATAGATTAGATTTGGAAGCGCAAGCTCAAACACTCCCTGTGTTCATGTGTCCTTAGTAAACTTGAAAATCCTATTTGTAAGTATATCTTTCAAATTGCCAGCTGGTTGGATGTGCGATCCACAGTTAGCTTTGTTGATCAATATTCAGTGGAACTGAACTGCTTTACAGTGTTGTGCTAGTTTGTGAAGCCTCGTTCTGAAGCCTTCATTTTTGGATCTGACAGAGATACACTGACAGGGGGCAGGCCATGTGGTAGTGACATCATTACAAGGTGCACTTGCCATCCAGCATAACTTACGTTAGCTTATTCACCCTTTTGTTCTCTATTTCATTATTATTTTAAAATGCCTTTCAAGGTGAAATGTCTGTTCGTGGTCTCGGATTTTATCAAATAAATTTTCCCCAAAAGTGCGTCTTATAGTCCGGTGCAACTTATACTGTATATGTTTTATTCTTCTTTGTTATGCATTTTTTGCCTGCTGTGACCTGCACTCCGGAACAACTTACAGTCCGAAAAATATGGTACTTCAAGATCTGTGGCATCAAATACTTCAAACGTTGTGTGTATACCTTTGTTCACTTTATTCTCATTTACTCACTGTTTGTTCATCCTCATCCATGATGATTTTTGAATGCGGTGTAACCTGGCTGGGCTCCGTGCTGTGATAAAGGGCAGGCTGCCACCTCAGCTGTGTGCCACATGGAACCGGACCAGGGTTTCTCCTGGATGGCAAGATTATAGCACAAATGACTGATAACTGGAGGGCAGAGGGTCTCTGAGAGCTGCATCACGAACCCATGAAACTGCAAAAACAGATGGATAGAAAGGTTGAAAAGAGGATGGAAAGAGCAGAAAAAAGTAAACAGCAGTAAAGTTAAAACTCAGAAACAAGACTCTACACAGATCTCCAGGGATTAGTCGTATATGGAAAAGTAAACTTTCTTTTTGTCACTTCTGGTTATTGGTGAAAACACAGTTCATTACTGAACTAATAATAAACCTTGTAAAAGCACCTCCATGGAAATATGGGCTTCACCGAATCACTCTCTTTTCTCAATGAGTTGATTATGTTGTTGTGAAGGTGATTGTATTGTTGTGCCTAATTTCTTAGTGAAACCCACACGGGCAAAAGAAATGAAACAGGAACTTTCTTTCAAAAATCAATAGCAAGACTATTAAAGAGAAATCCACTCCACTCCCTCTCATTTAATCTCATACTTTGTGAGACTTAATGAAAAATAAACAGCTTTGGCCACAGCCATATTAGCCATATCCATCTATCTGTGATGTTAAGCTTTTGGATTTTGGCATCATATTTCAATGTTGTTCTTAAGGGAACAAAATTGGACGAAAACAGTTCATCATTTAACTTTTATACGATGAAGTGTGTAAAGATGTTTGCAGCACTTTAAAGGAGTCCTGCCTACACTGTAAAGACGTAAGGATGCCTTTATCTCCCAGCTAAAATAAAATGAACCTTTAAGTCTCCAGATAACCGAACTGACAGCCCATTATTTTCCGAGTGATGTTAAATGGTGTATAAAAATGTGCATTAAGGTGATGGACACATAAAAAGGAAAATGCAGCTGACCTTCACATCCCTGACAGCTACAACTCAACTGCTGTTTACTCCCCAAAGAGCTGCATTCACCTGTGTTGTGCTTTGTTATGAGACACCGCCAGCTTAAAAAGCAGTCCAATCTTCTCCCTTCGTCTCTTCGTGGAGAAGAGCTGCAGACACAAAACTTTAACTGAAGCAGGAGCTGCTTCCCTTTTCATTGTTTCACCTTTTCAGCCAATCACATTGTGTCTCCATGTCCGTCTGACAAAGCAGGTTTGGGAGTTTTACTGGGTGTGTGATCACGTCTTAGAGTTGCTTCATCGGATCAGATCAGATGCTGTAAAAGCAAAGTTTCAGTCTGTTACTTCTCAGCCCTCCTTCACACCTTGAGTGTCTTCATCCCGTGGAGCTATCATCCCGACAACCCCCATTTGACCCATGTCCATAAAGCACTATAATGAAACAAGTGGAGCTAATTCATTAAAATTTCAATTTTCTCTCACCTTGAATATCACTATAAAGCTGCAGTGCCACAGGTAAAATTATTTACACTGCACATGATAACCTTCTCTCCCTTTCCAAAGATAAACATGTATTTTGGTAAGTAGAGCGGACAGGCGGCGTAATGAGTGAGACTAATCCGTTATCCAACTTTCAAGGTGTATCACTCTAAAACCACTGTACACACTGATAAACCTTGAGCCGCTTTTCCAAATAAAAATGTGGCTCGTGAAGACACGGCAGCACCTCTCCGGAGTGAGAGCGGCCACGACTGAACACGTAACCCCTCGCCTGGCCTCGCTTTGATGGAATCTTTCCTATTTGATACTAATTGATGACAATAGCTGCTCGTCTGAATTGGTTCAGCAACAACATTTTTCATTTCCACATCACTCATCACAATTATCTCTTAGGTCGAATGAAAAACACCCATCAGTAGAGTGTGTCAGACTGAGTGTTTATATCGACTGAGCCAACAAAGAGTCCGGCAGAATTGTATTTTGAGGTTAAGCTCAGATTGATTGCACTATGTGACAAAAGGCAATTCTTTTGACAGTTTCTGTGCTTTTTTTTTGTTGTTGTTGTTGTTAATGCTTCCATATAACTCATGCGGTGGGTGCGGAGGATAGCGCTGGGAAAGCTGTGGATTACACTGAAGATTAGGTCAGGCAGAGATGAGGCTTCCCGCATTCCGGCAGCGCCAGGGCAGATTAAAGTCGCCCAGAGCGCTGGACATTTTAACCTTAGAAGATGATCCACCAGCTGCAGTGACATTATGACAGCCCCTCCCACCCACAGAGCCGCCTTATCTAATACAAATGTGACTGTAAAAAAAAAAACAGAAAATCCTTTTGCAGTTAGATTACTTTTTTTGAGTAATGACCTTGACCTTGTAGACTGCACATGCATTAAACAATAGAACCAACAAGCACAAGTTACAGTTTACTTGTGGCACAACATGGCCTTGAGACGCACAGTCACATAATTACCTGTTAGTAATAACACTCAGGCTACAGTCCAGTATGCAGATGCAAAGCCCACAAGAACTTTCTTCCAGTGTTTAATTATAAACACAAAGCTAACAACAAAAGGTCAAAACTAGGACAAGGAGCACTTTACAGAAAAATATAAAGATGTATGAAGTGGATGCTTTAATATTAGAAGCCGAACTGCTCATCGCTGCTTTTGTTACTTGGAGATGAAGCTTGGCTGACTCTGGATTAACATCAGTTTGGGTCCAAAGGTACCGGCTTTGTCTTTGGATGCTGTCTTTGCAAACACTTGGAAAGAGTTATAGACACAGTGGATGGAGCCGCCCTTAGGCAAATAATTAAAGTTATGTAATGCGTGTAATTACATAATTGATTAGTAATTTGTTATAGAAAAAAGTAAGCACAGTCACACCGCTTTGGAACATGTTACATCTGCCACTAGTACCCTATGTGTACATCTGAATGTAATAATTACATCACTGCAGCAGCGCCTCCAACACTTACCCAGAAACAAGCTTGCTAATTTCCCTCAGAGTGGCATCTTCAGCTAAAAGCCAAACGCTGCAATTTTGGAGCTGTAGCATCAGCATCATTTTCCTCCTCCTCCTCCTCCTCCTCCTCAACAACAACAGGTCTCACCAACAACACTGTGGAGCTGTGCTTAGCTTCCAGGTGGTCCTTCAACATGTGGAGTAGAGCTCCCATACAGCTGAAACACATTTATTATCACCTGACAAAAAAATTACAAATACTTCCACAAAGTAATGATACAGTAAGGAACTGAAGGAAAACAAACAATGCAAATGAATCAGTGATTTATTTCTTTACACAGAAATGCAGTAATTTTTTTTTAAAGTAGCAAGTTGCTTATCAGAAAAAAGTAACTAAAAAGTAACTAAATTCATTGCAAAAAATATGTTTTTCCATATAAAAAAGTTAAAATAATAAATAAAACAACAGCCACAAGACTTAATTTAATAAACTAAATTGTATACCTGAGCGTATTCTCACAGATGTGCATTAGCCATCTCTCTGTGTTGTTTGCATACTTCTCCCAGGATCTACATTATATGAATTACTTGAGCTACAAATGGCTAAAAGCTGTTTCGAGTTTTGAGAAATGCAAATGCAAGGTCCTAAATGCATTTCCTTTTTTTCAAAGCAGCTTATTATCATTATGACATGCTTTTTTTTTCCTTTTAAATGACTTCAAGCAAACAGCAGGATTCCGGGGAGGCTCGAGGCCTGGTGATGGGTGAAACTCTCATTGCCACCTAATTTGCTAAACTATTCAGCCTCCAATTTGCCTATTCGCTCAGCCTTTGTTTATGCTTTCTGCCTCTCTTTTTTCTTCTTTTATCTCTCTTTACTTGCTGCATGAAGGGAATGCTAATGATTATTACAAAAGCCATTTTCAAATATTACGGCTCCATGAACGAGGATTGTCGCTTCCATTAGTGCCATTTGCACTGACTCTACCATAACAATCAATTATTTTTGTTTTCCTAAATAATTGTACGTATCTTCAGAATGTATTTTTTCATTCACATATAACATCACAGGTACTTCTTTTTCCCGTTTTTTCAATTCTAATGCACAACACAGAGGATGTAAATATATGGTATGGGTTTTTTTTTGGACATTATACAACTATAACTGCAAGGATCAGTCTCTTTTATGCACACCTACAAATCAACATGATTTTCAGCCCTCCCATGGAAATAAATACCTGTTGTAATAGACGAGATGAACTTCTTCTTTGACTGCCTCAAAGAAGCTGTTATGCTTGCTGTTCCCTGACGCCCCTGCTCATGTTGAGCATAACAATTTAGCTGTCACTGCAATAGTTAGAGGGGTGCCACTCCCAGATCTTCACATAAGGACACTTGCAAATGATCCATCTGAGTCATATTTCAATGCGCTAGTTATGCGGTGCAGGGTTCCTGATGGGGAAAACTATCCAAGGAATTTTTGTACCGAAGTTTAAGTAGTCAAAAGTGATTAACACTCACTGCAGTCTGATAATGTTGTGACTTACCAACCCCCAAATCTGCTTACAAAACAAAATTTCAAAAACAACAACAAAAGAAGGCCGTGCCTCACCTGTCATCACGGAAATATAAAATAAAAAAAAATAATTAAATGGTTATATTTATTCAGTGATTTGTATTTTAAAGTTCTCTTCCAGTTAAGGTCACCATTTTTGGATTCGTTTTTTTCAAAATCGCTGAATCTTTGCATTTACTGTTCAAATACTAAGAAGAGACGGCGGTGAGGCAGCAGCCCGCTCAGCCTCACCATGGATTGCACAATGCCCAATTGGCCAATCAGTGGTGAGCCTCGGCATAGTCGTTGCCAATGACTATGCTAACTGTGCTGCATGCTATGCAGTGAGACCGTATTGCTGTCCCTCTGCATGTCGCTATTAAAATGTTCTAACACTTTTACTATATGAACTTAATTTCTATATTTTAGCTGGTGTAAATAATGCTCAGTGTTTTTAATCAACAGCTGTATGTGTGTAACGTATTGTTGTGCTGAGTGATCATTAAATTGCTGCAGAGACACTAGGTGAGGCACACAGTGCTCGTGCCTCATGGCAGGGGGCGCTGGTGATCTCAGCGACTCCTTGGCTGCAGAATAATAGAATTAGACA
>VOQJ01015961.1:4571-15099 GCA_015052665.1 Apistogramma diplotaenia | reverse complement strand
GGTGGAGCCTCATTTCATTGCCAGCAGGAGAGTCACTGAGCATCTGCTTCCAATGGAGGGGGTGGGGGGTGGGGTGGGGTGGGGGGGTTAAATCTGTGGGAGGCAGTGGGCCCATCAGACCCAACTGAAGTCTTATCCCCAGCTCTCTGAACTGGGGCCCCCAAAGCAATGATGTAACACCCAGCAGGCTTATACAACTAACCTTCTATAGCAGCTTCTCACTCAGAAACAGAAGGTGGAGACCCTGGGAACGCTTCACTGTAATTGAGAGTACACATCCACTTGTACTTGTATACAGTGACCCAGATGAGGGTTAGCCTCATCACAACCACAGCTCATCTGGAGCCAGTCACACCAGCTGTTTGTACGGTCAACCTAAGCCTAGAAGCAATTTTCTTCAAGTCATAATTTGCACTTAACTGTACAAATAAATAAAGCAGGCTGTGCCACAAAAACTAGTTTTTATATAGAGCTTAGTTATTATGAAGAGGAAACAAAAGGCATAAGCAAAGACAGACATGTGGCCCCTTCTGAAATGCCTGGATGACCCAACAGAGCCTGGAAAGCAACAAGTCTCAGCTTAATGTTAGAGGAGCAAGGCTGTGGCGCCATGAATCCAGCGGGTTCCAGAACCGATTCCCATATAAGTACAAAAACCTGACCTCCTTATCAGCATCAAGAGTGAGTCATTGGTGAGCCACGATTTTTTTTTTCCATGCAAGACGAAATTAACAAGGAACAATCCCAGACAAATTCATGACACAGCACAATTGCAAAAATAGAAGAGAAGAGAAGAGAAGATGACATTACTGGAGCTGATGACACCTCAGGCTGCAATAAACACAAACACCTGTAAGATATTCTCTTTAATATTTGGGGCTTAATGTGATTTATAGCATTTGCTTTTTAGTTGTTCCATTTTTTAGAAATTCAGATTCCAAAACAGCAGATCGAGCTGAAATAACGTGACCTTTCCTGCAGCTGTACTTGTCCACTGCCCAAAGCTTTCTGATTGGATGCCATTTACCCAACACACACGTCACCCCGGAGACTCCAATTCATAAAGTTGCTAGTTTAAGAAATGCTGTATATTACTAAACTGAAGATGATGGGTTTAGGAACAACTGGTCGAATCCAGTTGTGTGGAATTTTAAAGGATCGGTTTGTAAAAATTGCCTACAGATATCACTAGATACAAATCTGCGGTAGAGACAGCATTACTATTATATAGTGGGTCCACTAGAGGGAAATAACAAGCTTATTTCAAATGTAAGGAGCTCTGGATAATAGTTACATTTTTCCCCACTATACAGTAAACGTATTGGTTTATATAAAAAATAAATATCATTTTGACCCTCATTTTCTGATTAAAATATAGGCTTCAAACCCATAGAAACTTTTTTTTCCATAACTCATTGAACTGGTCTGAAAAGGTGTCAAACTAGGTTAGATCAAGGTCAAATTAGGGTGCACACTCCAGTTTGACCTCTCTATAACCTCTGACCAACATCATGGCCCCAAAATTGCTCTCCAGTGTTAAAACTGTAGTAAATATTTCCATTATTTTTTTTCACATAAACACATTCCTGTTGCTGGTGTAGTGATGCCAGCACTTTTAACCTGGAATGTAAAGTTCTAAATGTTTCTAAATTTTGATGTTTGAATAATAAAATAATAAATGATTGCAGTTTAGTTCCAGTACAGACTCTGTGTGAAGGACTCCAGCCTTTGCAGATCCACTGTCATCATCTAAACTTTATAGTTAAATGGACATTCCGTAGTTGTTTGTTTTTTTAATAGGTTATTATCAAGTGATTTCCTGGGCTGACCTCCTTTAATCAGACCGAGCTGCACATGGCCTCTGAACTAAGATGAACTTGACAGGTCTGATCAAGAAATACTTTCAACTTTCCACCTATATCAACTCCTGTGTGCTGTTGCCATCAGCACACCAAGAAGAGCAGTGCAGTTTATTAAAAGCTGTAAACACATAACTTTTCTGCTTTTATCACACGTTGCAAAAATCACCCAGTGGACTGAACTGTACAATTTAGGAGGCACAACATTACCCAACAACAATAATAAAAACGTAAGTGCCAACTTATTATGGTGACAGAAGTCTGACAAAGTCCAAAAAAGCAATGTAAAAATTGAAGTGGATATTAGTATTCTTCAAGCAAGACAAGACAGAGGAACATGAACAAAGGGAACAGCTTCCTGTTGACACCCATGCGAACATCCTTTGCTGTTTAAAAGGATCCTCAGAAGGGTCACATTAAATATGAGCCACAGAGGGAGGGAAGCACCAAAAGTTGGCACTGGAAAAGCCCAAAATTCATGGCTCAGTCAAAAGTCAAAGCACTCTGTGGCCATTAGTGATCGAGCACAGGGTACCAGAGCGTTGTCACGATCCGGCTGTGTTCACTGACCTCATATCAGTGAGTGGTGAAAGGGAATTGCGCTAATTAGTTTTCCTATGCACTCCCAACAGTGAAAACAGAACACAGAAGTAGCCTTCCTAATCACCTGCAGGTTATTTATTTTGGCAGACTCCTAGCAGCGGACTATGGGCCAAATGAGAAGGAAAGGATAAAAAACACTTGCTCTGTCTATGCGTGTGGGCGTGGGCTTGTATAATGTGTGTGATACAATTTGGCAAAACGTGCCCTGCAATAAAGTGATGTGTTTGCCATAATCCAAATATTGGAAAGCTGGGTTAGCAGCTGATGGATGATCGCTGCGTTGTTTGGTACAGAAAACGTTGCCTCCTATGCACATTAGAGACTGAATGAAAAACCTAACGCCCCATTCTGCTGGGACTGGCAGGCTAAGATTCTCTCCATAAAGAGCAGCGCAGGCGTCGTCCTCCCTGCAGTGGTGTTTGGTGGCATGTACGCTGGAACATAACAGTTCTGGTGCTGTCGCTGTTGCTCACAATAAAAAGGTCTACGGTTCGGGTCAAAGTTGCCTAAATCAAGCCTCACTGCGCCACATTTCGCTCCTCTGTTTGGATGGGAGCTAAGCTGCTGTGGATGGGGACGCCCAATATGAGCAGCAGCCTCCACCTGTGGAAAGGATGAGCTCACCTGGATGTAAACCGCGACCTAATGTTTCAAGGCTCACGTGATAAATACCGCACGGTTTTTTTTTTTTGTTGTTGTTTTTTTTTTTGTATTATACCGACACTTAAATTAAACATTAAATAAATTGCCAAAATAAAGTACCAACGCTACAAACTGGTAACATTAGCAGCTGCCGTGTTTTGTTACAAGTTATCGCGTTGACAGCCTTCAAACTTCTTAAACTCCTTTCCTTCTGCAGCTCCAACTAAACCAGCCAAGTTGACACAATGTTTAAAAGTCTTCGTCGAGCTAGAAAACAACACGCACCTCAATTTACGCTCAGTCAGATCCACTTACCGACGCTGTCCCGGGTGTTTCTGAAGGCTGTGAGACCACCGCCACACGCAAACGCTTAATATCCCGCAGACACACACGCACGCACACACACAGAATGTCACTCACACGCGTAAATCCGCCACCCTGTGTGACCGCCTTCACTGCAAGCTCGCGACAACTACAGGAAAAGCCGCAGGCTGAAGCTTTTCAAAATAAAAGATCAATTAAAATACTTCTGGGAAAAGTCAACAGCGGGCGAGCAAACATGCTTTTACAGTCAAGAATAATTTTCCTTTCATATTTCAGTTCTTCTAAGACACACTTTTCCTGGAAATGATCGTGATTTGAAAGTTTGGATATTTTAATTGAATACTTTGGTGATAGCAATCAAGTCCACCATAAGGAAAATTGTAGGTCCTACAGTAGGTGACAATTGAAGCAACTGATCTTTTGAATATGGTTTCAAAAAATTTGGAAACTTCAGATTTCCATATTTTTTCTCGTGATGGGAACATTGATTTCGAGTACTCAGTCTTGTCACCATTAATTTGATTGTAAATGTACAATTCTGCACGCGATTAACAGTCTGACACGTGTCTCCATTTATTATCACGTGTGTACGTGTGTGTATCTGTGTCTAATAATAGATTTTAACTGCATCTCACTGTTTTTTACATACCCACGGACTGCGGATGGGAATTAATTAAAAGCTAAATCTGGCACAAAGCATCTTTTCCCATGTGTGATTAATGTATTTCTTATATAAAAGAAATAAACAACAAACAAAACCTATTTGTTTACTGATTCCTTTAAAAAAATTTAATTTTTATATTCTCACAAGTTATTAGTTACGTACAAATGTTAGCCCTGCAGTGTAGAAGTTTGCATAGAAAAGCTCATTATGTAGAACAGAGCACAAGAAATAAAAAATGTTGTCATAAATAATGCAGAAATGGGGTCGGGTTGCACATGGGTTCTGAATTTTTATTTGAGTGAGCTTTGTGCGAAGAAAAGTTCTACAAATCTCATGTTACTCCCCAAAGTTCAGTTTATTATTTACACATGACTCACAGTTGATTGGCTATTTAAAAACCCGCCTCTGTGCACAGTGTAAGAGATTCATTTTGAACTTTAATTTTGAAGGCAGCATCCCAAGGGCGCTGGGCTGGTCTGTGTCTTGGTTTAGCTGCCGTGTGACTTGACTCTGGTCTTGTCTGTCACAGGAACTAAGAATGCTCTGAATCTTAGTTTCTGTAAAATGTCTCCATGCTGCCCTGTGAAGTGCGTGCCATCTGTCACTGCTTTAAGAGTGATGTCACTATTTCCTTCTCATTCTTTCATCTAGTATTCTTTTGCCTGCATGGCAGTAATCACTCTAATATACACACATGGGTAGAAACACAAAGCAAAGCACTTATGAGATCAAAGGACAATCAATTCCCATCCTGCTCTGTCGGCTGAGTTAACAGTCCACATGTCCCGTCCATTAAAAACAAGCCCAGATCAACATTCACTCGGCTCACAGTTTGAGCCACTCCCGCCTCTGTGACTCCATCCTTTAACAGGCTTGTAAAATGCAAAGTGCTCTGGCTGACATGTAAGGATACATTATTTGGAGGTTTAAAGTGTTGCATCAGATGCGAGTTGCTGAGGTGGAACGATAACCACGTGACTCTGTTTGACTGACTTGCCACCTCTGCTCTTTGTTCATGTTGCGTCCTTTGAATAGTCTGCGCAGCGGCAGGTTTTGAGGCATGTTGCTAAGGAAAACAGGCCACTGGCAAACAAATGATCCCCGACTGCAGTCAGAATAGTTGATGAGCCTGTAGTAAACATGAAACTCACCAGCAGCCATATGGGAAACACAGAGGAGTTACCTGAGAGAACGTGTGGGCCTGTTGGCTTCTGCAAGGCACTGCAAACCTTGTACTGTGTGATAACACTTGAAGTTATGCAGAACTGCGGTTGCAAATGTATTCCTTATCTTATTAGTACAGTCATGCGAAAAAGAAAAGATTCTTTGTTTGCAAAGGAGGAATCTCATCCATGTTGATGCTGAAATGCTACTGAAGACCTTTCACGCTGCTGAAAAGGAGCATTCCACAAATGCCAGTCGCCCGATCTAAAAGCTGTAAATCAGACAGAAGACAGACGGACAGAGCATTGGGATCTTCTGCTGCTACCGCTGATATCAGATGATTTCTTACTTCACTCTTATTATAAACAGGCTACTTTCAGTATCATAACATTGCAGTGGGAGAGTGGAACATAACGCATCACACACTGTTATTAGAAAAGGCTTCTTACACTGGAACATGTTCCAGGTCTCAGCCAGGTGGTGAAGATGAATGCAATGTCTTCCTCATTTTTAAGTTAAGGGTTATCGTTAATGAAGAGAAATGTCACTCTGATTGACAAGTGTGAGAAATTTAATCTAACTTATAGTTCAGTTGTACTAAAAGATAATTTCATGAGTTAGCTGTTCAGTCTGAAGAGTGACTTGGATGCTCTGGGCACCCACCCAAAGAGCAAATGGTAAAAATGCTTCCTGGTGGCTATGCCTGTTTATTTATTTTTATATCTAGTTCAGAGGATATACTATTTTTTGTCTGGATAGATGATCCCTGTGGCAGATTCTGCCCTTGTAGACTATTCAAAACCAGCACGTTGCCATCTTTCACACCCAGTGTGATGTTATGCGGAAGGAGGTACCAGAGAGCAACTACTGGAAAAAACAAAAAAAAAAACCAAAAACTGCTCTGCTGCGTTTGGAACGGCCTAAAAGGCTGAAGACAAACAGTTTTATACCAGCAAACAACTGCTAGCTGGTTTGTTTGGTGTGAAAGCACAGCTTCCACTTTGAAGCACAGCTGTTAGCTACATGTTAGCATGTCTACAACAAAAATGATAACATGGAGATCATGTAGCATCCTGTTCACCTTAGTTCAGTGTAGTTTGGCATGATATGCTAACACACTTATTAGCGCAAGACATCACGATTAAAATGTGAGAATCCTACATTCTGCCAACAGAGCTTTAAGGGAACAGCAAAGCTGTCAGGTCCAGCTTTTTGCCTGGAAGAAGACCACCAACCATCCTGGGAATTCTTCCTCCGCTTCCAACAACTCCCCAGGTTTACACCAGGCTTTGAAGCTCTTTTTACAAAATATTATCACAGCACATCAAGGTTACAGTAATGTTTTTCTCCTCCGTTTTCCTTTTGGCAGATTGCATTTCAAACCAGCACATTTGTACGTGTATGTGTGATCTCTGCCATCACCGATTGATGCTAATTTCAGCTTGCTAATGGTGGGAAAGCGTAGCACGAGGTTCTTATTGCTATGCTAACTGCAGTCCCTTCAGTCTGACACAAATACAGTGTGTTATGGTCTGTAAGCAAGACCCGGTTCTCCTGCACATCAGGACTGATTTGATGGCAATTCTTCCTGACACTCATTGCACAAGATCCACATGTGGCTCCAGCTGACCTTTGAGGTTGTCATGTTGCACACATGAATCTGACATCTGCTCAACAGCAAGGGTAACCACAATGGTCTCTGCCATCATATAAAACAGAAACAGGCTGAGTAGAAGCCATCTGAAAAACATCATTGTACAGCTTTTCAAAGCAAAAGAATTAAGAGAGAATTCATGATTTAAAAATACCACTAAAGAAGCTTTCTGTGATTTGACTTCACGTGATGTTACTTTTCAAATATATATAAAGTTTGAAGCACCTCCAGTGCAGGCTGTCATTTCTTTACATCCTGAGATTTGTCACGAGGTGACTGAACGGATGCAGAGAACAATGATTTTTTTTCTATTCTTAGACCAGAAATGGAGTTAAAAATAAAATGTCTTTCCTGAGAGAATCACTGATGGAAAAACCACTGGGTCAGAGAAGTCAAAAGGGTTTGATAACCTTACAGTTTTAATGTGCTTAGTAAGTTTAATGGCAACCTACCATTAGTACTGTGTGACTGTACTGTAAGTGGTGCTCTGACTGTGACACTTGATGAAAGAAAGGAGTTCATTCCCATATATACGTCTTCCTGTTATATTAAGGTTCTTCTTACTCCTGATGTGTTTAAAAATCTTTTGCTTTTTCCTATAATTTGTTGCCCTCACAGCCTCACACCTGTGGAGAGGCCATCATACTTTGTTTTGGTTGTTTTAATAACACTTTAGCACATTTAATGAAGAAATGCAAAATGCTACCTTACCAGTATGAAATGTTTCTGTGTTACAGACCCTCAAAGTACACCGGGATGTGCTGAAATCTGGCTTTTCATCATTTTTATACTTCAAGTGTCACAATCTAAAGCCCATGTCAGCTACATCATGTGTCTGGTATCAAAATCTAAGTAAAAATTTCAAGTACTATAACTATAGCTGTAGTGATATGACCCTCGACCCCCAAAGCATACTTTTTAAAGTTTGTTCTACTGAATTATCAGAAAACAGATCAAACCACCACTGTTACATTGTTTCTGTTACTTTATCTAATGTTCATTAAGCTGGTTATTGATATATTGATGCCCAAAGTTTGTTATGTTAAAATAAAATGGCTTTTATGAGAATTTAAAGATGATGTAATTTCAGTTGTTTTGTTGTATTTAAGAGCACATAAATATGTTTTTGTTTGTTTTTGTTTTTAAAAGTGTTTAAGAAGTTATGAGGGCTCAAAATGCTGGAAAGAAAAGGTGACTTGAAAAGCATTAAATTTCAATGGATCCTCGTGTGCTTCGCGAGATCTTGTAGCCATTAAAAATGCACGTAAAATCTTGCAAAAGTAATTAGTTACTGTATGCTACAGTAGAGTTATTCCACAAAATAAAAAAATAAAATTGAGACATGCTGTTGACCAACAGCACACTGCATGAGGCTGATTAAGCAAGGCCCACCATGGGCCACTGGTGGAAAAAAAAATTCAAGACCGAGTTCTTGGAATGTGTGTCAGGCAACATCGAAGAGCTGTGGGAGGGGGTCAGAGTGACTGTCAGCAACAGAATAAAGAGCAATTGGAGGTTTTTCAAATGTGACTCCAGAGACAGTTTTTACGTGACCACATGTTATCATGTTGACGAAGTTCCAAGCTCATGATGCCATTCGAGCAAGCGCCATTCGTTCAATAGAGAGTGTTGAAAAGATGCTTAAGGTTTTATTTGTAAGCCTCGTTCACTGGGAAAACTGTTATTAAAATGAACTCATCTGAGTTGCATTGACAACCGTGTGGGTTAACAGTTCTTCAGAAACCAAGTGAAACGAACCCTTTTACCCAAAGCTCTGATGGCCTGTCACAAAGGCTTCAACAATCCAGTGAAAACTCTCTGTGGATGTTTTGAACGAAAGCTTTGTAGTTTGAACGTTTGTCTCTGCACACTTGCCTGAAATGCAAATGGCCTTCCCATCTGTTCTGTTCGCTGCTTCTGTTCGCAGCCTTGCATATCATTCAGTCATGTTTCAGGTCCTTGTTGAACATACGTCTGTTTGGGAGCAATAGTGGAGCTGGGTTTGCGTGGGTCTGTCTCATTGCTGCATTGTAAATGAGCATGCATTCTTGGGCATTAAACTGTGCCGCTCTGCCCCTCATCAACCCCATGACCAGTAAGCCCCCAGTAATGAGGTCAAAATGTACTCTGGCAGCTTCAGATACGCTAACAAGACCGCTTTTATTCTCCTTTGTTGTATCTTCGGACTGACTCGACTCAGTGTTGTTTACCTTACAGCCATGTTTTGTTTGTGCTGAGCTGACATTCCAAATGCTTTTTCCTTTATTGCTTTTAATTGCACTTTGCACTGACAATATCGATTGTGAGCAGAAATTTTTGTGTCTGTTGTCGGGAAAGATGCAGCATGCACAACTGATAATGGTTGCCTGAGAGAAATGACATGAGAAAAAGCTTTTCAGCAAAACCTTTTTCATCATCTCTATGCTGGATGATGGACCTCCATCGGCATTAGGGCAGGAAACGGCCTCTGAGGAACAAAAACACACCCGCTGAAAAGTTCTACAACAATTTTCAAGCTAAAGAAGTTCACCCACTGCAATCTATAGTCTGCATTTAAATTATAGTGGATGCCTAAGTTGTCTATATTAAACGTTATTCAAGGCCCGTAAAGTGACCTCCCAGTTGGCTTTCTTTATGAGTTTTGTTTTGCACAGCCATCCGATGTATGCAGTGCAGTGGAACCCTGAACAAACACACTCAGAGCTGGGTGAACTTTGACTCACTTTGATTCATGCTTGAAAATCCTAAATTTGAAAGTGCTGCAGTTCAGGAGTTTATTGTGCTTCAAAGCATAAAAATGTGCTGAAGGTGTTGGTATCCAATACAAACTGGACCACCATGAGCTTCCAATAGGCACTGAGCTGTTTGCTTGAAAAACATTCTATTCAAAACAATATCTCCATTGTGTCCAGTTTCTTTGTGAGGAAGCAATCATACTCAAAGACCATCAAAGGGGCAGAGTTTTAGGAAAGCATGCTTATGAGTTATGAGGTGTTTTTTGACCAGTCACTCACCAAAGTGAAAAGTATGGGTATTTAGCGCACGCACGCACACTTGATTTCTTGATAGCTTGCTTTCAGGGAGCCAGACCGGTGGTCTTGAGCAATAGTTCTGCCAACTTTCCGAAGTTCTTTCAAAGTGTTTCCTTGGACACTGGCTTTTGGACAATAGCTGGTGTGCCGTGTGTGTCCCAGAAAATGTTATTTCTGGGTCAAGATCTTGTAAGCAGTAGTGATTGCAGCTCAATCACTCTGTTCTCTGCACACAGAATTGGGGCAGTATGAGATTTTAACATAAATCTCTAACCAATTAAACCAAAGCCACAAACACCTGCTTTAAGGTGGGAGTAAATTGTGTGAACAGATTTTGTTGGATGTTGCAGGATGTTATTTTTAAATTGACATTAGTCAGGCCTGAAAAACACAAAGAGTTTCGTACTTGCAGTTCTGGGATACATTTGGATGATCAGTAGATTCCTTAAAGAGCACGACTGTTACTATGAAGCTTCTGAATGTGCCCACATTATCCCGCTGACTGGAGGACAAAGGGAGGGGGGGGGGGTGGCCGATACCTATTGTAAGCCCATGGGTGTTACAATTTAATTCCAGGCTGACCCCA